>CAWUFW010022885.1:0-86435 GCA_963921515.1 Calotriton arnoldi | reverse complement strand
GTATGCCTTCGTTCAGTTACATTATTACTAAAGATTTCACGATATTAAAAATGGTTTTCTGATTGGCTGCTGCCTTATTAATTAGGTTGGAATAGCGTGCCTTCTTTTCTATTTTAATTTGCTGATGCTATAGTCTAAGAGCTCTTTTGAAAGATAGAAGTTCTTCTGGTTTGTAGTTCTTCCTCCATATTCTTTCCAATTTTTTGCATTGGCCTTGAAAGTCTTTTAGGTGGGAGGTGAACCAGGGAGCAGAATATTTTATAGCCCAACATAGTCCTCTGTCACTGGCCATTTGCCCTCTTTTGTCGCGTGTAGCCAGCCATCGGAGCACCTTCATGCATCCTGTTTGTTCGCATCAGACCTTGGAAAGACAGAGAAACATTACCATCTGAGCCCAAACTACAAAGCCTGTGAAAATAAGCAGCAAAGTAGTTAGTGCACCATAGAACAACGTTTTCCACCAAACCCCCTATACATAAGCAAGATTACTTACTCAAATACGGGGAGGGCTGTCCACTCTTGGACCCTACGGTGGGATAATCCTTACCTCCGAGTCCTTAATAGAATTGAAATTTTCCGTTACGGTAGCTAGGAAATTTTTCATTCTATGTCAGGACTGGAGGCGAGGATTATGCTAGTTCAAAGTCCGAAGACCAATCTGCCGCGTTGAGGATATCCTCTAGCCGGGCACCCAAGCTGAATGCTTTGGAGGCCATAGCCCCTCGTGCTGAATGGGCACCAAAGTGACTGAGGCTAATGCCTGCTTCCTGCATCACCCATCTGACCCATCTAGCAATGGTAGGCAACAAAACTGCCTTAATAGGTTTCCGGAGAGCAAAAAGAAGTTGGCGTTCACCTGATGGATGAACTCCTCCGTCATTTCTTCATATGCTTTAAGGTATCTAACAACACACAGTTTCGGGGAATCTGGAAATTCTGGGTAAGAAATAACACCTAGTATGGCACTTTGTTCTTCTAAGGAGAGTGAAAGTTTCTCCATTCGGAGTAAACATCCTACTTTTGATGTCTAAAGCCCTGACATCGGAGACTCCCCTACAGGAGATGAGGCATATAAGCATGGCCAACTTAGCCGAAAGCTCTTTCCTGGAGAGGAAACGGTTTGGTTCCAAGATAGAAATAAGTTGAGCACTTGGTTCACATCCCAAAGGGCGGAATAGCGAGGTTCAGAAGGTAACAAGAGCCAAATACCCCGTAGCAGTCTGCATACCATGGGTACCCAGCGTAGAGGGCGTTTCCGTAGCCCAGTCTGCTGGTGATGAGCGCATGGGTGACGGCCTTCCTTGATTTGTGGGGTATCCACTTGAAGGTTTTTCAGAGGGTGTTGAAGCATCTGGAGGCGACGGTGTTGACCTGTCCGGTCATGGAGAGGGAGGAGTTGAGTACGATGCCGAGGTTTCGGGCGTGGTTCGTGGGTTTGGGGGAGCTGCCGAGGGCGGTAGGCCACCAGGTGTTGTCCCATGTCGAGGGGGAGGGTCCGAGGGGGAGGACTTCTGTCTTCTCCGAGTTGATCTTCAGGCAGTTTCTGCTCATCCAGGATGCAACGTCCTTCATTCCTTCCTGGAAGTTGAGTCTGGTGGTGATTGGGTCCTTGGTGAGGGAGAGGATGAGTTGGGTGTCATTGGCGTAGGATACTATGCTGAGTCCGTGGTGTCTGACGATGGCGACGAGGGGGGCTATGTAGATGTTGAAGAGCGTGGGGCTGAGCAATTATCCTTGGGGCACTCCGCAGTTGATTTCCGTGGGTTCGGAGAGGAAGGGTGGAAGTCTGATTCTTTGGGCTCTGACGGTGAGGAATGGGTGGATCTAGTCGTGGGCGGTTCCTTGTATGCTGGCGACGTGGAGTCTGGTGGTGAGTGTGCGGTGGGAGACGGTGTCGAACGCTGCAGAGAGGTTGAGTAGGAGCAGGGCTGCGGTGTGTCCTTGGTCGAGGAGGGTGAGGATGCCGTCTGTGGCAGTGAGTAGGGTGGTTTCGATGCTGTGGTTGCTGCGGAATCCAGATTGGAAGGGGTTGAGGATGGAGTTTTCTGCGATGAATTTGGTTAGTTGTGCATTGACGATCTTCTCTGTGACTTTGGCCGCGAAGAGGAGGAGGGAGATGGGTCAGTAGTTCTTGAGGTAGATGGGGTCTGCTGAGGGCTTCTTGAGCAGGGGTCTGACTTCTGCGCGTTTCCATTGTCAGAAAAGATGCCGATCTTGAAGGTGGTGTTGATGGTGTGTTGTAGTTCGGGAGCGATGGCGGTGGCGGCTCTGAGTAAGATGTGCGGGGGGAAGGGGTCCGTGGGGGCCCCTGAGTGGATGCCTTTCATGGTCAAAGTGGTGTCTTCAGTGGTGACTGGGTTCCAGGAGGAGATGGTGGGCTGGATGGCATTGCTGGAGCAGGAAGTGGATTCGGAGTTGGGTGTCTGGTCGTTGAAGTTGTCGTAGAGTGCCTTGATTTTCATATGGAAGTAGGTTCCGAGCTTGTCGCAGAGGTCCTGGGAAGGGGTGATGTCCGTGATTTCGCTAGGGGGCTTGGTGAATTCCTGAATGACGCTGAAGAGTTGCTTGGAGTTGCCGGCGTTGGCGAGGATCTTGTTTTGGATGAAGGTCGTTTTGGTGGATCTGATGCGTTGGTTGTATTCCGTCATGGCATTTTTGTATGTGGTGTAGTCTTCTGGCGTTTTGCTGTTTCTCCAGTTCTTCTCAAGACATCTGCAGGTGCATCTGGATTCTTGGACGTTGGCGGTGAACCAGGTGGCTTTCCTGGGCGTTGTCTGTCAGGGTTGTGTAGTGGTGCAAGCTTGTCTGCGCAGCTGGAGATCCATGTGTGGAGTCCTTTGGCTGCGAGGTTGGTGTCGTATGACGTGGTGGGGGCGTCGCGGTTGAGGGTGGAATTGAGTTGTTCCTCAGTGACTTTGCTACAGTTCCTTCGTGGGGTGCGTGGTGCAGGTTTGGGCGGTGTGGGTTTGTCGATGTGGAAGTGTACGCAGTGGTGGTCTGTCCAAGGCGGTTGCGTGGTGTGGCTGAAATGGATGTTGTTACCTCCTGCGAAGATGGGGTCGAGGGTGTGTCCTGCCTTGTGGGTGGGCATGGTGACGAGCTGTTTCAGTCCGATGTTGGCAAGGTTGTCCAGGAGGGCGTTGGAGTTGGGGTCGCTGGGGTTGACGAGGTGGAAGTTCAGGTCTCCGATGAGTATGTAGTCCATGGAGGAGATGGCATGGGGTGCAATGAGGAAGGCGATGGTAGTGGCGAATGAGGTGCGGGATCCGGAGGGTCTGTAGGTGAGGGTGCCGCGGAGTGAGGATCTGTGGCTGGTCTGAATTTGGAAGTGGAGGTGTTCGGTGGTGAGGAAGGAGTCCTTCGTGGTGGAGGTGGAGAGTTGGAGGGAGCTCTTGTGTATGATGGCGAGTCCTCCTCCTGGGTGGTTGGGGCGGTCCTCCCTCTAGATCTTGTATCCGTCGGGAATGGCGGTGGCGATGTCGGGCGCAGAGGAGGCGTTGGTCCAGGTTTCCGTGAAGAAGGCAACGTCTGGCGAGAGGGTGTTGAGGAGGTCCCAGATCTCTACGGCGTGTTTGTGCAGAGAGCGCACGTTGAGGAGGATGCACTTTAGGCCTTCGGTGATGTTGACGTTCGGTGCGGGGGCCGTGCGGGTGCGGTCGGCGGTGAATCATTGGCGGCAGTGGCGGCAGGAGAACTGGCAGTGGGTGGTGTTCGGCGTCGATTGCTGGCAGTTGTTGTTCCTTCCGGGGTTGAGTGCGAGGATGGCAGCGGAGTTGTAGCGGTGGGAGGTCGCAGATATAGGGATCCTGGTGCTGGCCGCAGTCGGGTCGCGGACGGGCACGGACCTGGTGCAGACGGGCTTGCCTTTGGCATGCCTTTGGCATGCCAGCGGCGCACCTGCTGCGCGCAGCCGCACAGCAGCCGCCATTAAGTAGGGGAGGGGGGAGGGAAGCACAGCTGGGAGGCGGCATCGGGAACCGGCAGGGGGGCAGGGGCCACGGGGGTGGAGGAAAAGGGCACGGAAAGCAACAGGCACAGAAGACAGAAAAACGGCTAAATTAACACACAGGCACAGGTACAATAAAATACAGTGAAGAGGCTAGAAGGAAGACAGAAAAATGGGCACAGAAAGACAGAAAAGCTGCACAAACACAGAGACAGACAGCAGCGGCCAGCAGAAGAGCAAGGCTCTCCCACTGTACCACCAGGGATGAGGCGCAGGCAGGAGCCTGTGGGTGGAGGAGGGCCTTGAACACCTACCTACACAGGGGCAGCAGCAGCAGCACTACCGCGGAGTTGCTGGGGGAGAGAGCAGGTCTCTGACCAGGAGGTCAGAGGTCTAGCTCTAGCCCATTGTATCTCCTCTCAAGCTTCGCTGGACAAGGACACTTTGTGAGAGTAAGGGAACCCCTTGCGAAGGAAATATGCCTTAAGGCGCTGCAGGGCTCAATAATGCAGCGGGCGGGGAAAATGGCTTGGATCGATGCCGAAAGGAGGCCGACCACTCGAGCCAGTTGGCGGACGGACACCTGTTGTCTGGAAAGGACACACCTGAGCTTGTGCCGGATCTTCGCCACCTTCCTGGAGGGAAGGCTTAGAGTAGATGAGGTGGAATCTATTACGAACCCCAAAAAGGTTACGGATTGAGAGGGCTGTAACAGAGATTTTTTCTCGTTTACTACGAAACCTAAGTCCTGAAGCAGATCCACTGCCATCTGAAGATGAGCTGACAGCTGGCGAGGGCAAGATCCCATCAGAAGGAGATCATCCAGATACACAATCATCCGTATGCCTCGAGCTCTCAGGAACTCCAACACTGGTTTGAGCACCTTGGTGAAGCACCAGTGGGACGAGGACAGTCCGAATGGAAGAGCGGAGAATTTGCAAGTTTGATGACGCCAGACGAACTGAAGGAATCGTCTGTGTGGAGGAAAAATTGGGATTACCAGGTAGGCATCCTTGAGATCTAGGCGCACCATCCAATCTTGAGGTCGAATAACATCTCTGAGGAGGTGAATACCCTCCATCTTGAAGTGGCGGTAGACCAGCCACTTGTTGAATTCGCTTAGATTTATGACTGGCCTCCGGCCACTATCGGTCTTGTCGACCAAGAATATATTGCTTATAAACCCCATGGGGTGTGGGGAGACGGGTGAGATGGCCGCCTTGTTGAGGAGGGATGTCACTTCCTCGTCCACGAGGGCGGTCTCTTGGAGTGAGAACTGAATAGGATGAGGCCTGGACCTCTGGACAGGTTCTCCCAGATAATCTAAGTGGAACCGACTCCGTGAAAAACACGAGGGAACACCTTTTTAATCGTTGTCTGGGCCTTGTTAAGTGATGTAAACGTATTTACAAATTTCCCTAGCTCTTTGACAAAAGGCTCTCCAAAGAGGCCTCCTTAGGCAATGGCGCCCGCCTCCGAGTCCGCCATGTCCCCCAATTTCGGGTCAACTTTAATAAGAAGGGAGCGGCGGCGCTCGGTGGACAGGGCGCAATTTGCGTTGCCCAAAAAAATTACGGCTCTCTGGGCCCACCCCGACAAAGTGTCCGGGGAAATTAAGGAGCCTGATACCTTGGCCTCCTCTGCCATATCTAAAATCTTCGTAAGGGGTCCTAGGACATCCAGGAGCTTGTCCTGGCATGCCCGCCATGATCTGTCAATACCCTTCTTAGTATCTCTAATAAATTTCTGTAAGAAAGTGGCCATGCTGGGGTCAATTTTCGGGCGTAAGAGCTACTTTACCCTCGAGGGAGGGACGGGGACACTCTGCCCTGAGACAATTACGGGCCTCCTTTTCTAGTGGCCTACGAATGCGACCCGCCACGTAACTCGCAACCTTGTCGGCTGGGGCCCATTCGGAGGAACGTGGGTGGATAATATCATCAGGGTCGAGCATGTCTGACGTGTTCTGGGAGGGTTGAGAGGGGCGGGAAGGAAGCCAAGGCCTGGAAGGGCCTGGTTCCTCATCTGCATCTCCTGCCGCTTTTGACGGGTCCGCTGGCGGAGGAGTAGGGGGCTTTCGTGCTGCAAGGGCGGGTTGGTTGTCAAGGAAGGCTTGCTTAAGCCTGGCAAAAGCATCTAGATCCACCCCCGAGTCACAGGATTTTTTAGATGGTGGTGGGCCTTGTTCTCCTTGTTGTGGTCCCTCCGGGGTCGGAGGGGGAAAAGCATGAGTGGTAGATTGGGGGCCAGCTATTCAAAGGCCTGGGCAATTTGACGAGAAAGCTTTTCCTCTAACGGGGTCATGGCCTCCGTCACTGCCCGATAAATTGAGGTGTCAACAGCGTCGTAGAATTCATCACCCCAAGGAAGATCAGACAGAGGGTCCTTCATGTCCTGGTAGTCCTCCCGGTATTCCATAAAAATTTGGTGGGTCAGGTCAGGGACAAATAGGGGGTGTCTGGGTATCAGAACACCAGGACTTAAGGTAGGGCCTACAATTTTTGGGGGTCTGGGTTTCAGCCTGATGTTAGGTGCGAGCTACTCGCAATTTAAATGGGGTTCGAGCCCCTCGGGACACACAGGCTGGTGAATACGTTTTTTAATGAAGGGTAATAACCCCTGTCACGGAACGCGGTTCGGGCAGTGTCCCACACACAGGCCTTTAGGCCTAATACAGATCCCAAAATCAGGGCGTAGGAAAGCTCAATACAGACTCTGCTCCCGATCTCACTGGGAAGCAGAGCGTTACTAAAAGTTTTCACAAGTGATCGGTTGCTTTCTCTCTTCAAGCCGCCTGATCTCGTACACACCCAACCGGGTGTCTTGCCTTCACAACCGGCCGCTCGAGGAATGCGCGTGATGACTGAATTCCAGGAATGTGACGAATTCAAACATTGCGCTGCACTCCGTGTCGCCTCCCACGCCACCTGGCGGTGGGAGGTCGACCCGACGAGTGAGGCACCAGCAAACACCGCGTAGGGGCGAACCCGCTCCCGCGGTGAGAAAAAACAAGATTAGCGATTCAGGCTAATTGTAATCGCACCAGCGCGCCGAGCGCTGAAACTACACACGGAACGCCCAAAGCGGCTAAAAACAAAGGAAAGACGCAAATACACAATCAGCAAGATATAAAAAAGAAATATACTGAAATCGCAATAGCAATTACAATCCAATACAGTATGAGAAACTCTCTAATAACAAAGCACTTTAGCATCAAACAGTAAAAAAGGGTACTTATCTCGGCTGCGTAGCAGCGAAGAAAGAGGGCAAATGGCCAGTGACAGAGGACTATGTTGGGCTATAAGCTCCCTGATTGGACATTGTTGCTATGCCAGGATTGACTGTTTCTATGTGTTTTCTAAACTACCTTCTCCCAAGGGTGCTTGGGAAACGTAATTTTTTTGTTATCTTTTAATGAGCTGCTATTTGAATATAGTAAAGAAAGAAGGCATAATCCTCGCCTCCAGTCCTGACATAGAATCCCGGTTCTTTCAACCATGTACACAATGGCTGCACAATGGTAGCATGGTTTGTTTCCATATATTTAGACTTGCATTATATTTTGATTTACATTGAACAAAAACACTATGCGTCCAGTTTCTTACTAACACGATTCACTGTATTGCCTTAACCCCTTCGGTGCTTGTGACGAGCTGGACTCGTCATGGCACACAGTGCTCGTGTGCTCATGACGAATCCAGCTCGTCATAAGACCACCCACGGGGGAAGCGCTGGCGCTCCCCCCGTGGGAATCCGATCGTCGGGTTTTTTTGGGGGAAGGCAGGGGAAGGGCTTCCCCTGCCTCCCCCGCCCCCCGCCCCTCCCCATCAACGACGTCAGCGCGCGAGGCGCGCTGACATCGTTGAGGGTTTCCCTTTCTTCCCGACGCGCTGGAAGCCATTTGCTTCCAGCACGTCGGGAAATCAGGTGAGTTTTGGCTCGGGGAGGGGGTTTGAATCAAAAGAGGCATCGAGGGAAAGGAAAGGGTTTTCCTTTCCCCGATGCCTCTTTGTGCATTCCTGCTGCTACGATCATGTGATCGTGCAGCAGGAATGCCCACGAGGGAGGGAGGGAGAGTGATCTACGCAGCTGTAGTGTAGGAAAGGCACTATACATTTCCCCAACGAGGTAGCATTTACTGATTAGCCAAAAGAAAGTACTCCAGTTGAGTAGAGGTATTGCACAAAACGGTGGCATCTTCGTGGATAAATATGCAGGGCAGATGTGCCTTCTCTCCATTTCCAACGTGAAAAGTTAGCTGTAATCCTTGATGGAGGTCTTTGCATCCTTCATTTTCTCGAGCGCAATTCTCGTGTAGAATTCGTGAGCGTGGAGATGTGCCTTCTCTCCATTTACACCCTGAAAAGTTAGCTGTAATCCTTGATGGAGGTCTTTGCATCCTTGAATTTCTCGAGCGCAATGCTCGTGTAGTTCCTGTGACCAGGAGGTTCCTTCTCCTCGTCTGCCACTGAGATCCTGCTCTGACCCTTTATAACAAGAGGCATGTGAACGGGCCTAGAAGCCCCGCTCGTTTGGCCCCGCCACACATACACTAGCGGTATGCAACGTCTGCCCGCCCTTTCCCCACTATGATGGACAGCTTACTCCAAGGACCCCGGCGCTTTCGGCGCGGTGGCAAAGTTACAGACACACAGGTCACTGGAGACAATTCTTCTGGTCCTTTACGCAGCTGTAGTGTAGGAAAGGCACTATACATTTCCCCAACGAGGTACCACTTACTGATTAGCCAGTAGAAAGTACTTCAGTTGAGTAGAGGTATTGCACAAAACGGTGGCATCTTCGTGGATAAATATGCAGGGCAGATGTGCCTTCTCTCCATTTCCAACGTGAAAAGTTAGCTGTAATCCTTGATGGAGGTCTTTGCATCCTTCATTTTCTCGAGCGCAATTCTCGTGTAGAATTCGTGAGCGTGGAGATGTGCCTTCTCTCCATTTACACCCTGAAAAGTTAGCTGTAATCCTTGATGGAGGTCTTTGCATCCTTGAATTTCTCGAGCGCAATGCTCGTGTAGTTCCTGTGACCAGGAGGTTCCTTCTCCTCGTCTGCCGCTGAGATCCTGCTCTGACCCTTTATAACAAGAGGCATGTGAAATGGCCTAGAAGCCCCGCTCGTTTGGCCCCGCCACACATACACTAGCAGTATGCAACGTCTGCCCGCCCTTTCCCCACTATGATGGACAGCTTACTCAAAGGACCCCGGCGCTTTCGGCGCGGTGGCAAAGTTACAGACACACAGGTCACTGGAGACAATTCTTCTGGTCCTTTACGCAGCTGTAGTGTAGGAAAGGCACTATACATTTACCCAACGAGGTAGCACTTACTGATTAGCCAGTAGAAAGTACTCCAGTTGAGTAGAGGTATTGCACAAAACGGTGGCATCTTCGTGGATAAATATGCAGGGGAGATGTGCCTTCTCTCCATTTCCAACGTGAAAAGTTAGCTGTAATCCTTGATGGAGGTCTTTGCATCCTTCATTTTCTCGAGCGCAATTCTCGTGTAGAATTCGTGAGCGTGGAGATGTGCCTTCTCTCCATTTACACCCTGAAAAGTTAGCTGTAATCCTTGATGGAGGTCTTTGCATCCTTGAATTTCTCGAGCGCAATGCTCGTGTAGTTCCTGTGACCAGGAGGTTCCTTCTCCTCGTCTGCCGCTGAGATCCTGCTCTGACCCTTTATAACAAGAGGCATGTGAACGGGCCTAGAAGCCCCGCTCGTTTGGCCCCGCCACACATACACTAGCGGTATGCAACGTCTGCCCGCCCTTTCCCCACTATGATGGACAGCTTACTCAAAGGACCCCGGCGCTTTCGGCGCGGTGGCAAAGTTACAGACACACAGGTCACTGGAGACAATTCTTCTGGTCCTTTACGCAGCTGTAGTGTAGGAAAGGCACTATACATTTACCCAACGAGGTAGCACTTACTGATTAGCCAGTAGAAAGTACTCCAGTTGAGTAGAGGTATTGCACAAAACGGTGGCATCTTCGTGGATAAATATGCAGGGCAGATGTGCCTTCTCTCCATTTTCAACGTGAAAAGTTAGCTGTAATCCTTGATGGAGGTCTTTGCATCCTTCATTTTCTCGAGCGCATTCTCGTGTAGAATTCGTGAGCGTGGAGATGTGCCTTCTCTCCATTTACACCCTGGAAAAGTTAACTGTAATCCTTGATGGAGGTCTTTGCATCCTTGAATTTCTCGAGCGCAATGCTCGTGTAGTTCCTGTGACCAGGAGGTTCCTTCTCCTCGTCTGCCGCTGAGATCCTGCTCTGACCCTTTATAAACAAGAGGCATGTGAACGGGCCTAGAAGCCCCGCTCGTTTGGCCCCGCCACACATACACTAGCGGTATGCAACGTATGCCCGCCCTTTCCCCCACTATGATGGACAGCTTACTCAAAGGACCCCGGCGCTTTCGGCGCGGTGGCAAAGTTACAGACACACAGGTCACTGGAGACAATTCTTCTGGTCCTTTACGCAGCTGTAGTGTAGGAAAGGCACTATACATTTACCCAACGAGGTAGCACTTACTGATTAGCCAGTAGAAAGTACTCCAGTTGAGTAGAGGTATTGCACAAAACGGTGGCATCTTCATGGAAAATATGCAGGGCAGATGTGCCTTCTCTCCATTTCCAACGTGAAAAGTTAGCTGTAATCCTTGATGGAGGTCTTTGCATCCTTCATTTTCTCGAGCGCAATTCTCGTGTAGAATTCGTGAACGTGGTTAAGCAGATGTGGCTTCTCTCCATTTACACCCTGAAAAGTTAGCTGTAATCCTTGATGGAGGTCTTTACATCCTTGAATTTCTCGAGCGCAATGCTCGTGTAGTTCCTGTGACCAGGAGGTTCCTTCTCCTCGTCTGCCGCTGAGATCCTGCTCTGACCCTTTATCCCCTTCGGTGCTTATGACGAGCTGGACTCGTCATGGCACACAGTGCTCGTGTGCTCATGACGAGTCCAGCTCGTCATAAGACCACCCACGGGGAAGCGCTGGCGCTCCCCGTGGGAATCCGATCGTTAGGTTTTTTTGGGGGAGGCAGGGGAAGGGCTTCCTTGCCTCCCCACCCCATCAATGACGTCAGCGCGCGAGGCGCGCTGACATCATTGAGGGTTCCCTTCTTCCCGACGCGCTGGAAGCCATTTGCTTCCAGCGCGTCGTGAAATCAGGTGAGGTTTGGCTCGGGGAGGGGGGTTTGTATCAAAAGAGGCATCGAGGAAAGGAAAGGGTTTTCCTTTCCCCGATGCCTCTTTTGTGCATTCCTGCTGCACGATCATGTGATCGTGCAGCAGGAATGCCCACTAAGCACCAGGGTTTTTTTTAATTTTTGTGTTGGGGAGTGGCCAAAAGGGCAAGGGTTGCTCCCCTTTACGGGGGTGAATATTTTATTTATACTGTTAGGCCCACCTACCCCTTAGCTTGGCTGGTGGATTGTGTGTGGCTGGTGCATTATTTGCATATGTGATTGCAATGTTTTTTTCTCCTTTTTATTCTAGTGTAAAGCTTTTGATTCCTGTTTGCGGTTTCGGCAGTTGTGGTTCTGCAGTTTTGCATAATTGCATTTATTTGGTAAGAAAAATATTTTTGTTGTGTGTACTCCAAATGAGTATTATTGTCATGCATGAATTAATTTTTGTAAGTGGTGCCATAATGGCAGCATATTTGTTAGTGTTCAGAGCATGAAATTCTTTGCGATGTTTTGCATTGTCTTATGTGTAATTTTTTTTCTTCTTCTTTTAGTGGGATATTGTTGATCCTTACTGTGTCTGTGCAGAGTAGGTGGTGGTGAGTCTAGCTGCTTCTGTCACGTGAGTGGTATAGTGTTGGAGTATATAGGTCTTTGTGATAAAGCTACATTTTGTTTATTTCTTTTTTTACAGGGTTTGTTGTTGTTGACTTGTTTGACAAGTAACCTTTATTAGTAAGCATTATGGCTAGCCGTAGAATTACTGCTCAGCAGGTGGTTGGTTTGCTTCTTGAATCTTCCTCTGAGCAGGATTATGAGACTGACAGTGCGTCTGAGGGAGAGGAGGGAGGGAAGATTCAGGCAGTGAGTTTTCTCTCCACATGGAATCATCGGATGATGAAGGTACTCTCAGTGCAGATGAAGTGCCTGATTTAGAGGAGGATACTACTGTGCCGATGGTGCAAGAGGCATCTGGATTGCAGCCTGGGGCTGCTAGGCTTCCTACTGGAAGTGCTGGACTCTGGGTTGATCCAAACATGGTGCAGCCGGTGTTGCCTGCCTTTAGTGGTTATGCAGGGTGTAGAGTGGATTGTGAACATTATTTGCCTATACAGTATTTTCAGTTGTTTATGGATGATGTATTTTTGGGTGAGATTGTTGAGCAGACTAATTTGTATGCTGAACAGTTTTTGAGGGACAACAGTGCCAGACTTAGGCCCCATTCTAGAGCTACCCGGTGGAGTCCCACAAATCTGGAAGAGATGAAGAAGTTTTTGGGTTTGACTTTTTTGATGGGTTTGATAAGGAAGCCGTCCATGGGTTCATATTGGTCTACCAGTCCCTTGATGGCAACGGCCATATTTCCTGCAGTTATGACTCGTGATCGGTATTTACTTTTGCTTCGGATGCTGCATTTTGTTGATAATGGTTTGGCGTTGCCACGAGATCACCCTGAATGTGACCGTCTTTTTAAGATTCGGCCTGTTCTTGATCACTTTGTAGATCGATTTTCAGAGATCTATACTCCAGGGAAAGAAATATCTATTGATGAGTCTTTGGTCCTGTTCAAGGGCCGTTTGTTTTTTAGGCAGTACATTCCTAGCAAGAGGGCACGCTATGGAATTAAGCTGTATATGTTGTCTGAGAGTAGGACAGGATATGTTTTTAATTTGCGTGTGTACACTGGTAGGGATTCCAATTTGAGCCCCCTGGTTGTCCGTCCACTTTTGGAGTTTCAGAGAAAATTGTGTGGGATCTTGCTAGAGGACTGTTTAACAGAGGCCACCATTTGTACCTTGATAACTTCTACACTGCTGTGCAATTGTTTAAGGAATTGTTCAAAGTGGACACTTTTGCTTGTGGCACAATCCGCTCTAACCGTAAAGGTTATCCAAAAGAGCTTGTTTGCAAAAAACTTCAGAGGGGACAGTGCAGTGCCTTGCGTAGTGAGGAACTGCTAGCTGTGAAATTTGTGGACAGGAGGGATGTGTACATGCTGACTACCATCCATGATGAGAGTACTTCACCTGTGGCTGTTTGGGGTCAGATTGCTGAAGTGCGCAAACCTGTGTGCATTTTAGACTACAATAAGCACATGGGTGGTGTTGATAGAGTATATCAGAGGTTGGAACCTTACACTGCTATTCGTAAGTCTTACATTTGGTATAAGAAGTTGGCCATCCATCTCTTCAATTTAGCAACTTTCAATGCTTTTGTTGTGTTCAAGGAGTGTTCTCCTGCGTCAAAGTTGACTTTTGTTCAGTTTCCAGGAGTCTGTCATAGGCAGCCTTGTTGTTGTGGAACAGGCAAGTGTTCCTAGAGTTGGAGTGGTGGAGGATGTGGCTCGATTGAAAGATCGCCACTTTCCTGATCACATTCCTCCTACACCCTCAAAAGACTTTCCCACTAGGAGATGTAGAGTCTGTTGGCGAAGAGGTACGCGGAAGGAGACTCGTATGTACTGCCCTGAGTGTCCTTCTAACCCTGGGCTGTGTGTGCCTGCTTGTTATAGAGCGTACCACAAGCAAAAGAATTATTGGGAGCAACCATGAGTGGTAAAGTGAACTGCCTGGTCTGTAATGTTTAAGAATTGTTGTTCTGTTTCAAGGTTGGCATTAGTGCAATGTATTTAGTTTCTGATTTTGTGTTAGTAGATTTGTATCTATTTGCAATTTGTTTGTGTTTTCTTTTTGTATAAAAAAATCCTAAATGTGATGGTGGTGTGTGTAGGCTGGTGCTTGGCTGGCGGTGTGCGTGGAGTGGCGCTTGGCTGGCGGTGTGCGGGGAGTGGCTCTTGGCTGGCGGTGTGCGTGGAGTGGTGCTTGGCTGGCGGTGTGCGTGGAGTGGCGCTTGGCTGGTGGTGTGCGTGGAGTGGCGCTAGGCTGGCGGTGTGCGTGGAGTGGCGCTTGGCTGGCGGTGTGCGTGGAGTGGCGCTTGGCTGGCGGTGTGCGTGAGTGGCGCTTGGCTGGCGGTGTGCGTGGACTGGCGCTCGGCTGGCAGTGTGTGAGTAGTGACTTGCTGCTGGTCACTACACACACTGCTAGCCGAGCGACACTCCACGCAATCCATCAGCTTGTGTGGTTGCTGTGTTAGGAATGTGGGCGTCTGAAAGTGATGGGCCCTTGAATGGCGCTGTCTGCTGGTGTGAGTGTTGTAATGTGATGGGCCCGCGGCTGGTGGTGTGAATCGTTTTGTATTTGTCACACGTATGAAAGGTGTATGAATGGCCTGTAAAGAGGTTGGTGCCTTGTCGTGGCTTTACAGCTCACGAGCTGTGAGTCAATGGTTCAGTTTCTCGTCCTGATAGGCAATGTTGATGTTGCCTCAAAACGTTTTGTGTCCTTGCATGTCGCGGGTACTTGGGCCTCCCACACAAGTGATGCACCATTTTTATCGGGAGACATGGGGGAACGCTGGGTGGTAGGAAATTTGTGTGAAGCCAGTGATGCCACACTTTCCCACACAAAAATGTGTGAAAAAAGTGATTTTTTCAGCTAAAATTGAGGTTTGCAGGGGATTCTGGCTAAGGAAACGTTGGGGGATCCACGCAAGCCATACCTCCCTGGAAGCCCCCGGCTGTCTACTTTTCAGAAATGTGTGGGTTTGGTAGGTTTCCCTAGATGGCCGCCGAGCACGGGGCCAAACCCAGGTGACCCCCTTGCAAAACCAGGTGGTTTTGTGAAAGGCCATTTTGAGGTCGCCTCACTACGTTGTGGGCCCTTGCCTGTCGCGGGTACTTGGGCCTCCCACACAAGTGAGGCACCATTTTTATCGGGAGACCTGGGGGAACGCTGGGTGGTAGGAAATTTGTGTGAGGCCAGTGATGCCACACTTTCCCACACAAAAATGTGTGAAAAAAGTGATTTTTTCAGCTAAAATTGAGGTTTGCAGGGGATTCTGGGTGAGGAAACGTTGGGGGATCCACGCAAGCCATACTCCTCCCTGGAAGCCCCCGGGTGTCTACTTTTCAGAAATGTGTGGGTGTGGTAGGTTTCCCTAGATGGCCGCCGAGCACGGGGCCAAAAACCCAGGTGACCCCCTTGCAAAACCAGGTGGTTTTGAGATAGGCAATTTTGAGGTTGCCTCACTACGTTGTGGGCCCTTGCCTGTCGCGGGTACTTGGGCCTCCCACACAAGTGAGGCACCATTTTTATCGGGAGACCTGGGGAACGCTGGGTGGTAGGAAATTTGTGTGAGGCCAGTGATGCCACACTTTCCCACACAAAAATGTGTGAAAAAAGTGATTTTTTTCAGCTAAAATTGAGGTTTGCAGGGGATTTTGGGTAAGGAAAAGTTGGGGGATCCACGCAAGCCATACCTCCCTGGAAGCCCCGGGTGTCTACTTTTCAGAAATGTGTGGGTTTGGTAGGTTTCCCTAGATGGCCGCCGAGCACGGGCCAAAACCCAGGTGACCCCCTTGCAAAACCAGGTGGTTTTGTGAAAGGCCATTTTGAGGTCGCCTCACTACGTTGTGGGCCCTTGCCTGTCGCGGGTACTTGGGCCTCCCACACAAGTGAGGCACCATTTTTATTGGGAGACCTGGGGGAACGCTGGGTGGTAGGAAATTTGTGTGAGGCCAGTGATGCCACACTTTCCCACACAAAAATGTGTAAAAAAGTGATTTTTTCAGCTAAAATTGAGGTTTGCAGGGGATTCTGGGTAAGGAAACGTTGGGGGATCCACGCAAGCCATACCTCCCTTGAAGCCCCCGGGTGTCTACTTTTCAGAAATGTGTGTGTTTGGTAGGTTTGCCTAGGTGCCGGCAGAGCTAGGGTTCACAAACTACAGCTAGGCACTTTGCCAAAAAAGGGTCATTTTTCACTGCGAAATTGAGGTGTGACCATGTTGCGTTTTGCGCCGTTTCCTGTCGCAGGCACTAGGCCGACCCACACAAGTGAGGTACCATTTTTCTCGTAAGACTTTGGGGAACGCGGGGTGGGTGGAAATTTGTGGATCCACGCAGATTACAGAACTTTCCACCACAGAAATGTGGGGAAAATGTGTTTTTTTTGACAATTTTTTATGTTTGCAAGGGATTCTGGGTAACAGAACCTGGTGGGAGGTAGTCAAGTCACCCCATCCTGGATTCCCCTGGGTGTCTAGTTTTCAAAAATGTATAGGTTTGCTAGGTTTCCCTAGGTGCCGGCAGAGGTAGGGTTAAAAAACTACAGCTAGGCACTTTGCCAAAAAAGGGTCATTTTTCACTGCAAAATTGAGGTGTGACCACGTTGCGTTTTGCGCCGTTTCCTGTCGCAGGCACTAGGCCGACCCACACAAGTGAGGTACCATTTTTCTCGTAAGACTTTGGGAACGCGGGTGGGTGGAAATTTGTGGATCCACGCAGATTCCAGAACTTTCCACCACAGAAATGTGGGGAAAATGTGTTTTTTTTGACAATTCTTTATGTTTGCAAGGGATTCTGGGTAACAGAACCTGGTGGGAGGCAGTCAAGTCACCCCATCCTGGATTCCCCTGGGTGTCTAGTTTTCAAAAATGTATAGGTTTGCTAGGTTTCCCTAGGTGCCGGCAGAGGTAGGGTTAAAAACTACAGCTAGGCACTTTGTCAAAAAAGGGTCATTTTTCACTGCGAAATTGAGGTGTGACCACGTTGCGTTTGCGCCGTTTCCTGTCGCAGGCACTAGGCCGACCCACACAAGTGAGGTACCATTTTTCTCGTAAGACTTTGGGGAACGCGGGGTGGGTGGAAATTTGTGGATCCACGCAGATTCCAGAACTTTCCACCACAGAAATGTGGGGAAAATGTGGTTTTTTGACAATTTTTTATGTTTGCAAGGGATTCTGGGTAACAGAACCTGGTGGGAGGCAGTCAAGTCACCCCATCCTGGATTCCCCTGGGTGTCTAGTTTTCAAAAATGTATAGGTTTGCTAGGTTTCCTTAGGTGCCGGCAGAGGTAGGGTTAAAAAACTACAGCTAGGCACTTTGCCAAAGAAGGGTCATTTTTCACTGCTAAATTGAGGTGTGACCACGTTGCGTTTTGCGCCGTTTCCTGTCGCAGGCACTAGGCCGACCCACACAAGTGAGGTACCATTTTTCTCGTAAGACTTTGGGGAACGCGGGGTAGGTGGAAATTTGTGGATCCACGCAGATTTCAGAACTTTCCACCACAGAAATGTGGGGAAAATGTGTTTTTTTTGACAATTTGTTATGTTTGCAAGGGATTCTGGGTAACAGAACCTGGTGGGAGGCAGTCAAGTCACCCCATCCTGGATTCCCCTGGGTGTCTAGTTTTCAAAAATGTATAGGTTTGCTAGGTTTCCCTAGGTGCCGGCAGAGGTAGGGTTAAAAAACTACAGCTAGGCACTTTGCCAAAAAAGGGTCATTTTTCACTGCGAAATTGAGGTGTGACCATGTTGCGTTTTGCGCCGTTTCCTGTCGCAGGCACTAGGCCGACCCACACAAGTGAGGTACCATTTTTCTCGTAAGACTTTGGGGAACGCGGGGTGGGTGGAAATTTGTGGATCCACGCAGATTCCAGAACTTTCCACCACAGAAATGTGGGGAAAATGTGGTTTTTTTGACAATTTATTATGTTTGCAAGGGATTCTGGGTAACAGAACCTGGTGGGAGGCAGTCCAGTCACCCAATCCTGGATTCCCCTGGGTGTCTAGTTTTCAAAAATGTATAGGTTTGCTAGGTTTCCCTAGGTGCCGGCAGAGGTAGGGTTAAAAAACTACAGCTGGCACTTTGCAAAAAAAAGGTCATTTTTCACTGCGAAATTGAGGTGTGACCACGTTGCGTTTTGTGCCGTTTCCTGTCGCAGGCACTAGGCCGACCCACACAAGTGAGGTACCATTTTTCTCGTAAGACTTTGGGGAACGCGGGTGGGTGGAAATTTGTGGATCCACGCAGATTCCAGAACTTTCCACCACAGAAATGTGGGGAAAATGTGGTTTTTTGGACAATTTTTTATGTTTGCAAGGGATTCTGGGTAACAGAACCTGGTGGGAGGCAGTCCAGTCACCCCATCCTGGATTCCCCTGGGTGTCTAGTTTTCAAAACTGTATAGGTTTGCTAGGTTTCCTAGGTGCCGGCAGAGCTAGGGTTCAAAAACTACAGCTAGGCACTTTGCCAAAAAAGGGTCATTTTTCACTGCGAAATTGAGGTGTGACCACGTTGCGTTTTGCGCCGTTTCCTGTCGCAGGCACTAGGCCGACCCACACAAGTGAGGTACCATTTTTCTCGTAAGACTTTGGGGAACGCGGGGTGGGGCGAAATTTGTGGATCCACGCAGATTCCAGAACTTTCCATCACAGAAATGTGGGGAAAATGTGGTTTTTTTGACAATTTTCTATGTTTGCAAGGGATTCTGGGTAACAGAACCTGGTGGGAGGCAGTCCAGTCACCCCATCCTGGATTCCCCTGGGTGTCTAGTTTTCAAAAATGTATAGGTTTGCTAGGTTTCCCTAGGTGCCGGCAGAGGTAGGGTTAAAAAACTACAGCTAGGCACTTTGCCAAAAAGGGTCATTTTTCACTGCGAAATTGAGGTGTGACCACGTTGCGTTTTGCGCCATTTCCTGTCGCAGGCACTAGGCCGACCCACACAAGTGAGGTACCATTTTTCTCGTAAGACTTTGGGGAACGCGGGGTGGGTGGGAAATTTGTGGATCCACGCAGATTCCAGAACTTTCCACCACAGAAATGTGGGGAAAATGTGTTTTTTTGGACAATTTTTTATGTTTGCAAGGGATTCTGGGTAACAGAACCTGATGGGAGGCAGTCAAGTCACCCCATCCTGGATTCCCCTGGTTGTCTAGTTTTCAAAAATGTATAGGTTTGCTAGGTTTCCCTCGGTGCCGGCAGAGGTAGGGTTCAAAAACTACAGCTAGGCACTTTGCCAAAAAAGGGTCCTTTTTCACTGCGAAATTGAGGTGTGACCACGTTGCGTTTTGCGCCGTTTCCTGTCGCGGGCACTAGGCCGACCCACACAAGTGAGGTACCATTTTTCTCAGAAGACTTTGGGGAACGCGGGGTGGGTGGAAATTTGTGGAGCCACGCAGATTCCAGAACTTTCCACCACAGAAATGTGGGGAAAATGTGGTTTTTTTGATAATTTTTTAGGTTTGCAAGGGATTCTGGGTAACAGAACCTGGTGGGAGGCAGTCCAGTCACCCCATCCTGGATTCCCCTGGGTGTCTAGTTTTCAAAAATGTATAGGTTTGCTAGGTTTCCCTAGGTGCCGGCAGAGCTAGGGTTCAAAAACTACAGCTAGGCACTTTGCCAAAAAAGGGTCATTTTTCACTGCAAAATTGAGGTGTGACCACGTTGCGTTTTGCGCAGTTTCCTGTCGCAGGCACTAGGCCGACCCACACAAGTGAGGTACCATTTTTCTCGTAAGACTTTGGGGAACGCGGGGTGGGTGGAAATTTGTGGATCCACGCAAATTCCAGAACTTTCCACCACAGAAATGTGGGGAAAATGTGGTTTTTTTGACAATTTTTTATGTTTGCAAGGGATTCTGGGTAACAGAACCTGGTGGGAGGCAGTCAAGTCACCCCATCCTGGATTCCCCTGGGTGTCTAGTTTTCAAAAATGTATAGGTTTGCTAGGTTTCCCTAGGTGCCGGCAGAGCTAGGGTTCAAAAACTACAGCTAGGCACTTTGCCAAAAAAGGGTCATTTTTCACTGCGAAATTGAGGTGTGACCACATTGTGTTTTGTGCCGTTTCCTGTCGCAGGCACTAGGCCGACCCACACAAGTGAGGTACCATTTTTCTCGTAAGACTTTGGGGGAACGCGGGTGGGTGGAAATTTGTGGATCCACGCAGATTCCAGAACTTTCCACCACAGAAATGTGGGGAAAATGTGGTTTTTTTGACAATTTTTTATGTTTGCAAGGGATTCTGGGTAACAGAACCTGGTGGGAGGCAGTCAAGACACCCCATCCTGGATTCCCCTGGCTGTCTAGTTTTCAAAAATGTATAGGTTTGCTAGGTTTCCCTAGGTTCCGGCAGAGCTAGGGTTCAAAAACTACACCTAGGCACTTTGCAAAAAAAGGGTAATTTTTCATTGTGAAAATGTGGTACGTCCACGTTGCATTTTGAGCCATTTCCTGTTGTGGGCACAAGGGCTACCCACACAAGTGAGGTAACCATTTTTATCGGGAGACTTAGGGTAACACAGAATTGTAGAGCAACTGTTATTACCTATTGACTTTCGATGCATTTCTGCCTTCCAAATGAAAGACAATGTGTAAAAAATAAGTCATTTTGAAAAATGACCTATAATTCTCATGCTAGTATGGGTACTCCCAATTTCGGAAATGTGCAAATATCTACTGTTTCTAAAATCTACATTTTGTTCCCATGTCAGAAATACATAGGTGTCTTTCATAACAATTTTTCCATGTATACATTTTCCCAAAATAATTGCTATATACCCGGTACTTAAAAAAAAATCATTGCAAGATGTTGCTCAATTATTGGCTCTGGGTTCGTCGGGTTCTTGGTGAACCTACAAGTCCTATATATCCCCACAACCAGAAAGGTCCAGCGGATATAACGGTATATTGCCTTCAAATAGCTGTCATAATTAGAAGAAGTTACAAGTGAAAACGTTGACACAAATGGCTGTTTTTTTCAACTAATTTTCAATTTTTCCTTTATTTAACTATTAGTTTCTATAAGGAAAACTTTAAGGATCTACACAAATGACCCCTTGCTGAATTCAGATTTTTGTCTACTTTTTCAGAAATGTATGGCTTTCCAGGATCCATTATTGGTTTCATACCCATTTCTACCATTAACTGGAAGGAGGTTGAAAGCACAAAAATAGCAAAAATAGGCTATGTCCCAGAAAAATGCCAAAACTGTGTAAAAAAGTTGGTTTTCTGACAAAAGTCTGCTTGTCCCTGAAAGCTGGGAAGATGGGTGATTTCATCCCCACAACCCCTTTTTGATGCCATTTGCAGGGAAAAATCAAGACGCTTTCATCTGTAGCCCTTTTTCGCATTTTTCCCAAAAAAAACAAAATTTAGCTGTATTTTGACTAATTTCTGGGTCCCCTCCAGAGGAATCCACAAACCCTGGGTACCTTTACAATCCCCATGATGTTAGAAAAAAAGGACGCAAATTTGGCATGGATACCATATGTGGTCAAAAAGTTACAGGGGCCTAAGCGCGCACTACCCCAAATAGCCAAAAAAAGGCTTAGCACAGGAGGGGAAAAGGCCTAGCAGCGAGCATACAATGAGCAGTTGTGAAGGAATTGTTTCCCGAGTGACGTCATTTTTTGTACAATAGCTCCCCAACTCTGGTACGTGGTATGGCCAATGTCATCATTTCATCATGAGTTTGTCAGCTTTGTCAGCCCCAAATCTCGGTTCTGATTATGCAGAGCATGCCATGCATGCTGTCTGTATTTCCATGTTAACACTGGTGTGTTTTGACCTTTTTGGGCTAATTGTGTCTTTGTACAAAATGTATCTTTGCTCAGGCTCTCTTTAGGATCTGTGGCTTTGTGTCTTCATATTTAATTTGGTCAGGGGGCCATGCATGGTTCTTGGCATTCAGCACATCACCTCTTCTGGGGTTAGATATTCAGGATTGCCTCAGTTCGTCTTTTGTCACTTTCAGGAATCGGGTCATTTCTTTGTTCATTATGTTACAATGTGTGTGATTTCTGAAGATGTTTTCTTACCAGTAAACAGCGCTTAGATGGTTTTAAAGATGAAACAGATTACTAAGGAATTTGGCCAGAGGTCTCACTCCTACTTTGACTATTTGGGTCTAAGTTTCTTTGGAGGTGAAGGGTTTGGCTCTTCTTCACAAAGCATCTGGTTTCAAGTTTGCCCTAGCTCGATCTTATTGAAAGTCATTCTTGCATTTTTTGCCTTTTTCATCACATAGGTCAATCGGTTTTAGTCAGTTTGTACCTTAACTTTGGATCCACACTGACAGCTTTGGAGCTTTTCTGTTACTGTCTCTTTCAGTGTCATACACCCAGGTTTGTGGGTTGGATAACTCTTTTCACAGACAGACATTCCTAGGTTCTCGATAGCCCCTGATTGTGTTTCTCTGTCTTTGACTTACCTTGACCTGATAGACTGGCATCAACATATAATTCTGAAGGTAACTGCAGGTACCCATTGGCGAGCACTTAGGCATTTGTGAGTTTCTTCCAGAGCAGGTCAAAGGCTAAATGCTTTACCTTTCCATCTTTTCTCAAGCAGGAAGCAGGTGATGTGCTGGACCATGTCTCTGGCTTCCTGTCAGATTTCAAATCTTTCCCTTTTGGCAGGTGCCCTTTAGCGAGTTCAGCCTGTGGTTTTACAGATCATGGGAAATCCAGGAAGAAATCTGTTATAGTAGCCACCAAATCCCAGAAACGGTGCAGTTCTTTCAAGGTATTTGGCCTTGACTTATTTTCAATGGCTTGCCTTTATGAAGGATCGATAGCAGCGCCTTATGCTAGTGTGATGTGCTCAAGGTGTTTCAACCTGTTCCTGCAGAACTATCACTTTTCTGATTGTCCAATGAAAGTTTGAGTCCTTGTGCCTTCAAGAGAACTGCCAGAATTCAGTTGATTAACCATTTCTGCCGAATACAAGGGTTTCATCAATGCACATTAATGATTTTTTTGTTGTTAATGTCTACCTCAGAGATTTTACAGTGTTTTCCATTACTCACTGTAAGATACCTGTGTCTCGGAGTATTCTTTAGCAATATTGTTAAATTAGTCGAATTGGACATATGAAAACAGTTTTTCCTTTGTTTTGTTGGTTCATTGGATCTATTACCACTATATCATCAGGTGATGGTTAGACACTCTAAGGTGTCAGCTGCTCTGGGTGATGTGTACTGGCTGCTCACATTTCTACTCTTATGTTGGTGATAGTCTACGTATTAATTGATACCTGAGAACAACAATCTGGGAGATGTGTACACTTCTTGCATCTCTGATTATTCTAGCTGACAGTAAACCAGCTGTGTGCTCTTGTACATCATCAGTGAATGCCAGTCTTCAGGATGGCTCTTGGAATGGCAGGCTACAGGCAGATGCACAGGTGCACACCACTGGCTTCCATCCCGCTCACAGATAGATATCAGCTACCTGCAGCAGCGTCTCACTCAACTTCTCCTTCTCCCATCGTAATAAAATGGACTCTCCAATGTTCAGATCCTTGGGATCCAGCCTAGGAGCGCCCTGTTAAACACTGACACTTGGGATTCGATGGAGAGCAAGAGGAATTCAGCAGTGTTCGTTCCCTAATCAGAATGATGTCATAATCAGTGATATTGGCCATTGGAACTTGAATGGTTCATCTTTGTCTTTCTTTGGCCTATAAATAGGTTCATTTGACCCAGGGCTCCTGGTGCCTTTGGGTCTCAATGGTGAACAGTTGTGACTGATCTCATTTGAGCAAGAATCCCTCCCCAAACCATCTTATAACTTATCACAGGGAGCTTCTTGTAAAGATGGTGCGGATACGGATTAATTGGAAATACTTTAATGCGAAAGGAACAGGTGAGAGCCAGGCAGCACGGCTTCCAGTCCGCGGAGCAACAGTAACTGCCCCCCGGACTCGAACCTCCGTGAAGGAATGCAACAAGCATTCCATGCCACGCTCACAGAACATTAAGTAAGTACATTCTACTACATATAACAACATAACACATCCCCCCCTTTTACACAAAAGAAAATTGCAAAACATTAAATATACAATGGATAATTAAATTGCTCTATAACCACATAACGAACTCCTTGAGCCATCCTGGAAGCACTCTCTTCCTGGTACCACTAACACTAAAACCATCTGCTACCACAACCGACTCTGTGGTGTTCGTGGAGTCAGGAACCTTGTCAAACGTTTCAGTTGTCATCCCTTCTAAGGCATCCGTGGCTTCCACCGACGCTTCCACAACTTGATCATTCTTCCTGCATGCACTCTCCACCACCTCCTTTTCAAACATAAGTCCGGAATAACAGCAGTGCACATAGTTCCTGGGTCATGAAAATCTTCCATCCATTCCGTGTCCTTAAAACCATCAGAACACTTCAAATCCTCAAGTAAAACACTGAAATTCCTCCCTGAACACAAAGCGATGCTCTTCAAATTCCACACTCTATCATCGTCTAAACGTACTGCATTACACAAAAGTTCCACAACCTTTTGTGGCGGACCAAACTGATTTTCACCTTTCGGAATCTTACCGGGTCTCTTCACTCTAACCAAATCACCAATTTTGATTTGTACTTCCTTCACACCATGGGTTTTATCATAAAAGGACTTACTCTTATCATGTACCTGAATAAGTCTATCTCTGACATCCTTAACAGACCATTGTAGCAATGTGCCGTCACAAAGCCAAGCCGGAGAAAATTTACATCTGGGTTTCCTACCTCTCATGATAACGAAAGGGACAATCCAGTGGCATCATGGGTGGTGATCCTATAAGTCCAAACAGCCTTATGCACTTCGAGTTTCCAATCATGCTTTTTGTTCATGGCCGCTTGAATGACCCCCTTTATAACCCGATTAAAGCGCTCGACAGTGCCATTACCACTAGGATTATAAAGAGCAGTGGTTCTATGCTTGATGCCTACTCTCTCAAAATACTCATTAGCTTTCTTGGATGTAAACTGCACCCCATTGTCACTTAAAATACTTGCCGGTAACCCTTCCATAGTGAACATTTTGTCCAGAAACTTAAGAACCACATCAGTGTCAACTCTTTCAACAATTTTTACCGTTGGCCACTTAGAGAACAAATCCATTGCGACCAAACCATACTCCTTAGACTCCCCCACAGGACCAAAGATATCCACAGCAATCACTTCCCATGGTAAGTTAGGGATGAGACCTTGACTCATTGGAGGTTTCAGGGTTTTTAAGCATTTGTCTGCAGATGAACATGTCTCACAATCTCTTACAAATCTCTCCACGGTCTTGTCAATACCAGGCCACCAAAATGCTCCTTTAACAACGCTTTTAGTTCTAACAATACCAAAATGCCCCTCATGACATAAAAGTAAAACTTTGTTCCTCAAATTCTCCGGAGGAATGACTCTGTCACCTCTCACAATTACATCCTTATTCACTGACAATTCCGTTCTAACTTCCCAGAAGGGTCTCAATATATCAGTAATGCCTTCCTTCTTGGGCCAACCTTTGCATAGACATTCCAAAACTTGTTGCAAACTAACATCCTTACTCTGTTCCTCCATCCATTCATTCTTATCAATGGCTGGTACACCAGCATCTTGTACCAAGGCAATGTTGAAATCACCCCAAGGATCATCCAAACATTCTTCCAAAGGAACAGGCAATCTGGAAAGACAATCGGCCACAGCATTTTCCTGCCCGGCACATAAACTAAATTGTAAATGAATTCCTTCATCCGCATAGAAATCCTTGCTAGTCTAGCAGAAGCTGTAACACTACCTTCAGTAGTGAGAATTTTAATCAAAGGCCGATGATCAGTGCGAATCAGAACAGGTTTCCCCCACACAAAAACACGGAAATGCTCTAAACCCCAAGCGCAAGCTAAGGCTTCTCTTTCAATGATGGGATATTTACTCTCCGTGGGGGATAAAGACCTAGAAGCAAATAAAATGATCTTCTCCTTTCCATCAGTGCCCTTTTGTGACAATACAGCCCCTAAACCTTTGTCACTAGCGTCTGTAGTTAAAATGCACTCCAAATTAGGATCAAAACTACTCAGAGCATTTACATTCTGTAAGTCATTTTTCACACACTTAAATTCCGCATCACACTCATTTGTCCATTCAAATTTCATATTCTTCTTCAATAATGCACGAATGTTGAATACTTTACTAGCAAAATTTTGGATGAACTTAGCGCAATACTCAGCCATTCCTAAGAACGATTTAACCTCCTCCTTACTAGTGGGAGCAGGTGAGTCAACAATAGTATTAACCAGAGATGGTTTGGGTCTTACACCATCTTGACTAATAACGTGTCCTAGATAGGAAACGCTCCTCTGAGCAAATTTGCATTTGCTCATTTCAACTGTTAACCCAACATTTTGTAATCCACTCAAAACCTCTTTGAGTTTACAATCGTGTTCCTCCTTGCACTTGGCAGCCACTAAAATGTCATCTTGAAAAAATTTAACATCATTCATTCTCCCCAGTAATTTGTTCATTAAACGCTGAAAAACAGCAGCCGCAGATGCAAGCCCAAAGGGCATGCGTTTAAATTGATAACAACCATAAGGTGTTATAAACGCAGTGAGTTTCCTTGACTCGGGTGACAACGCCACCTGATGGTACGCTGCCGACAAGTCAATGGTGGAAAACCAACTAGTACCTTTGAGGGAAGACACCATTTCATTTATCTTAGGCAGAGGGAATCTATCGATAACGATGTTATTATTGAGGTGGCGCAAATCAATGCATAAGCGGATTTTGCCATTCCCCTTGCGCGCCACCACCACCGGAGAAATCCATTCAGAGCTCTCCACCTCTTCAATTACATCCCTTTCTAACAATCCCTCCAACTACTTTGCAACTTCATCCCTTATGAGTATAGGAATGGGCCTCACCTTATGTATCTTAGGTACAGCATTTTTTTTTAGCACAATGGAGTGTTCGAAACCTTTAAGTGATCCTAGACCCTTACTAAATACTTTCGGGAATAACTTACATATATCATCTTGTAATCTACTAGAATCATCTACGATGAGTACCTTCTCTTCACTGTTTGGATCCAATATGATGTGCAAATTCTTTTGGTCCATCCATCCTAAAACAGAAGGACCAAAATCTGCTACATATAATTTCCCTCTAGCAGATCTCCTTTAAATAGAAATGTCATCCATCTGAACCCCCAACATATTTATTCTCTCCCCGTGAAACTTATAGGATTAACATCTGTAGAAATTAATTCTCCGCCAACTCTTTTGACGAATTTTTCCTTCCAGATTCCCTTATCTATTATAGTTTAAGGTGATCCAGAATCTGCGAACATCTTAACTATTACTCCCCAATAGACATATCACATATGGGCTTATCCTTCACTGTATTATCCGTGATGTTAATCACGAAATTACCCTGGACACTTTTAACACACTCCCAATTATCACCTTCCTTGTCAACGTCAGGCTCATTAACATTTTCATCCTCATATACGTATTTAACATTGCTTCTCCTTCTCCTACACATTTTACTAAAGTGGCCTATCAATCAACAAATACTACATCTTTTCTTTGCAGCTGGGCAGTTCCTACTAAACGCTAAATGTTCTTTACTTCCACAACGATAACATCGCTTGTCTTCCGGTTCTTTGTCTCTCCATAGATTTCTTTGTGTTTGATTGGAAGTTTTGCTCATGCTGTGTTGCTGTTGTCCTTGGTTAGTACTCTGAACTTTATAGACCGCTCCTGTGTCTTTGTAGACCGCTCCTGTGTCTTTGTGAGAATCCTTAAGTTGTGTGGCACACCTTCCAGACATTTCAGCCTTCCTTACAATAGAGAGTATATCCTCCAAAGGCGAATCACCGTTTACCCACAAACGTTCCTGTATCGCAGAATTCTCGCAATGCATGACTAATTGATCTCTCACTAATTCATCGTGTAGGTTGCCAAATCTGCAATCAATGGCAAGTCTCTTCAACTCATCAATATAGTCATCTACCGGTTCTCCTTTGTTCTGTTTTCTCTGAAAAAACTTGTAACGAACTACTCCCATGCAGACTTTCGGTGCAAAATATTTGTCTAAATCTTTCAAAGCTGCCTCAAAATCATCTATTTCTGCATTTGCTAACATCTTGGGCATCCGGTTATAAGTTTTTATCCCTACCGGACCCAAGGAATGTAAAAGAATCCTTTTCTTTTGGTCTGCTTTCATTTTCCCTGCTTCATCAACAGCATTAATGTAATTCACAAAATAATTTTTCCATTCTAACCATTCCATAGTTGGACGTGATCCTGATGCCCAAAACGAATGAGGAGGGCTTATGGTAAAACTTTGTTGAGCCATTTCTTCTTGAAGTTGGAAGTCACCTTTTTCCATAAACTGGTTAAATCTCAAGGTTATTGCAATCTATTCTAAAAGGTATAATGTTATGTTTATGAGAGTATACCTAATGTGCAAATGAAACTGGTCCAACGTACACAAAGTAGAAAATGTATAAATTAAAAGAACAAGATATATATTCAGTGTTCGCAAATGCATAAAAAATACAGCCAAAAATGTGAAAATGTCCTTAAATATCCGCCTCCCCGACTTCCTCACCTGTTCCACCCACTTCTCTGCTGAAATCTGGCTTAATTTTTTGCCTTTCTCCCATCAAATCAGTTACCGGCAAGAATTGCGATGAAAAAAGCTTGTTGCCATGGAGTTCGTATCTAAGATGGCCGCCACGTAAAGGTCGCGTTGCGTGACCTTGCGCAATGACCTCACAGTAATGAGTGTGAGCATGCGCGTCACGGCTTAAACGCTGGAACCTAGCCGCTCTTTGAAAAAATACACAGCGATCGAGCGCCAACGGCAAGGTGGCCTGCCAGAAATTCCCAACTCACTTAAGGCTTCGCATCGATGAATGTCCACGGTGAAGGTTCCGGTCTGAATCCGGTGAGTTCTACGGGTCAATTATTCTTTTTATTCCTTTTTGAGCACTCAGAGAATTGAACTTCTTCCGGCTCCCTTGTAGTCGTAAATCCTTTGCCACGCGTAGGTGCCAACCATGATCGTCGCCAATTGTAAAGATGGTGCGGATACGGATTAATTGGAAATACTTTAATGCGAAAGGAACAGGTGAGAGCCAGGCAGCACGGCTTCCAGTCCGCGGAGCAACAGTAACTGCCCCCCGGACTCGAACCTCCGTGAAGGAATGCAACAAGCATTCCATGCCACGCTCACAGAACATTAAGTAAGTACATTCTACTACATATAACAACATAACACTTCTTAATTTTCAAAACGGAAAGTATGTCTCCTCATAACAGTTTCATTTCATTTTACCAAACTAGATGATACTCTGTACTTACGCCTCAAACTTCAATCCGAAGTATTCTGTCTCAAGATCTTCTTTTGCTATGCAAGCATCCTGATATTCAGACATTCACATTTACCAATTCTTCTATTGTACAACCATATAACTGCATCTTAAATTTGCTATTTTAATTATATTCTTCAACTAAAGCCTTTCTTATATCTGTTACATTAATCTATTTTCCAGATATTGAATTGCCCATACCCACAATGAAGTAGATATTTATGGAATTTGAATGCAATGCACAAATAGGTGCCTAGTGAATTTACTGACTCCTATTACATTACATTTTATGAGCTGCTTGAAGAACTTTTTCCTTCCTTTTCTAGTTTGTATTTAATTTATTTTGGGTGTAAAATAAAAATATAATTCAAGTTTAATTCCTACTCCACCACCTTACTTTAATTAAAAATATATTTTTTACATTTCTTTCTAAAAACGTAGCCTACACCTTTGAAAGTTAAATCTTCTGCAGTTTAAATCTTAGCAGGTTTAGAAAACGTTGCCAATCGATTACTGTACTGCCACACAAAACCTGCATTACTTCTGTAGGAAATGTAATATGTATGTATGTTTAACATTTGTTTGCCTAAAAGTAGCCTAGAAGTCTCCTTTGCACAGCATATCTATGAATGATAACGTTTGATTACTTTTGGCAAACATACACATCGTATTTTGTCTCAAAATGTAGTTATAATGATCTACAAAATTAGAAATATAATCCATGGTGAATTCAGTTATGGGTTAACTTCTCTGTCATGGGACCTCGACCACTCCCTAGAGTTCTTTTCAGAGCTGCCTTTATTTCTTGGTTCCTCATTGCATAAATCATGGGGTTCACAAGAGGGGTGATGACAGTATAGATCACTGACAATAGGCGGCCTTCCGACATGGCGTAACTGGAGACAGGGCGGAAGTAGGTAAAGAACATGGTTCCATAATAGAAAGTGACCACTGTGAGGTGGGATGTGCAGGTGGAAAAGGCCTTGGATCTACCTGTTCTGGAATTGATTCTCAATATAGCAGCAATTATATAGATATAGGAAATAATAGTTATGATAAAAGATCCTAGCCCCATGATTCCACCAGAGATAAAAACAAGCACAACATTTATAAAGGGGTCAGTGCAAGACAGTTTGAAGACTTGAGGAACATCACAGAAAAAGTGATGAATTATTCTTGGGCCACAAAATGATAATCGGCATGTGGCGATTGTGTGCATCAACGAATAGAGGAAACCACCTGCCCAGGAACCAGTGACCAGCTGACTACACAGCTTTCCAGTCATGATGGCTGCATACCTCAAAGGGTGGCAGATGGCAACATGGCGGTCATAAGCCATTACGCTTAGAAGAAGACATTCTGAGCAGGCCAAATAAATGAAGAAGGAGAATTGGGCTATGCAACCAGAAAAGGATATGGTCTTCCTGCCCAATAAGAGGTTCATGAGCATCTTGGGGACAGTGACTGATGAGCTGCATATGTCCATTAAGGAGAGATGAATAAGGAAGGAATACATGGGAATGTGCAGCTGTGCATCTACCCAGATAAGGGTAATAATGATGAGGTTTCCAAACAGGGTGGCCATGTAGATCAGTAGCAATGCCCAGAAAAGGGGAAACTGAAGTTCAGGAAGGTCTGATATTCCCAAAAGGATGAAGTCATTCTCAGCTGTATTATTCTTCATTAAAGCAACTCTAGTAAGGATCCTATGTATGGAAAACAATATAAAGGGTGCATTCAAAACACAAATTGATACTTTCAAGAGACATTATTTTATGTTGAACTTAGACTCAGATTGCAGTTCCTTGCTGTGTCAATAATCCATTAAAATTAAACTGGAGTTAGCGAAGAACTTGCATATCTCAAAGTATTGTATTTCTTTTCCAATGGACGTGAACAATTTCCTCCTACAAGAAAAAGAGGGAAGTTAGGGAACACAAAATGTATCAGCCAGCACTGGTCCATCGTCTTGTGACTGTTCACAAAGAAAGAGGTTCATTGTAGTAAAAAGTTCTCAAGTTAAATAGGTTATGGACTCACATCTTCCATTATCAAAGTAAAACACTATGGAGTTTCCTTCAAATAGTATACTTGTTTATGCCATGGATTTTCCTGCCTTAACACACAAACTTACAAACAGCTAAGCCTTCTAATCAACAGGCTATGAACAGGGCACCATGGGAACATCACCCAAAAAAATTATTCTGGTGGAAAATCTGCACCTATCCATATAATGATTAAATAGACACAACCACAATACATATAAATAAAAACGTTCACCTACTTTCCCCAGACCAAGATATAACACATCTGCAAAAAAAAATTGTAGAACTGTAGGTGAACACAATAAACCAGTGCATTGACCACTGCATTGGCCATGAACAAATCCATTAGAGAAAGAAAATGTAGAGCCAACAGTCAAACCACGCCCCCAAATAAAAACATGAACAGTCAACGCCTGTGCCAGAAAGAGGCATTACCTTGGGAAAATGAGGATCCAGTCACAGCCAAAACTGATAAAGAACCCTCCAAGCCCGATTCCAAATGGATTTTCATCTTAACCACCATGAAGTGAATTTCTAGGTCCTATACACCCATGAAATCTTTTATAGAGTCCAAGAGAAAAGTAAGATCCACATGAAAGAACGTCACATATCTGCATTCACCATCTTCAACTCATGCAGAACACCTGCTCTCCATTCATAAAGACCAGAATGGAGGGATGCAATCTTACCAATTAATCAAAACGCTCATATTGCCACAGACTGAAAGCTAAAATATATTCTGAGAACTATAGCAAACCCCTAGTTCTGAACATGGCCTGTAAAGCCAGGAACAGAGACAAGTTCTCTTCAGCAATACACCTGAGAGGCCACTCCGCGTAAACACCACACAAAGCTATAACCACAACCTCCCAATACATAGACCAATGAGATGTAAAAGCAAAACACCACATTCACACAAAGTAACACCAGTGGCACAAGCTACATATATAATGAACAATAAACTGCCCCCACTAAGACTACAAGGACCAGGCAAGTGGGAGCAAATAATATGCTAAAGTTTGTCTCTAGATAAATGCTAATCCTTGTAAGCGAAATTACTACATGACAAGATGTTGTACACCTGTGGTGAAAAGCATCAAGCCTTCCTGAAATACAAATATAAGAAGTGCAGGCTCTTCTGTGCACAGCTGCATCACAGCAGAACTAAGCTTTAATACCTACAGATGAGAATGACAGTGAGAAACGTACAGGGACATGATGGAATAAGATGTCTATTATCCACTCTCACTTGGCAACCATTCTACTAGTTTTTTTTGTTCTTATAGGTCTAGATGGTAAATGTGCACTATGCCCTCTTTAAAAGATAGTGCAGATTTTCAGATAATGGTTGGCAAATTTTTCTTTATTTTAATTCTTTTTTCTTCTTGCTAAGAATATCTTCTGATGACTGCTTGAAGGAATATTTTATAATTTTGGAGTTGTGGGATAGATTAGGGTAGTTTCAGGTAACCTCTTAGGTACACACTGGCCCTTTAACCTTACCATCCATCTCAAGTTCCCCGACATCATAACAAGTTATAGCCATGGGAGAATATTTTTGATGCCTAGGTTCTGGTTTGCTTACCTTTTTTAAATATATGTTTATTAAAGTATTTCATTGTATACGCAAGGGGAGAGTATTACAATGCAAGTAGTTCATTTCCATCAAGACAAAAACAAAAGAAGAGATCCGTAATCATATTATATTAGTCAGTTTACAAGACAACGGCGAGTAGCATAACAAGTAAAGTGCATATTAGTAAATATCGCACATTGCAAAATTAATACACATTCAATCAATTCAGGCCTCCATTTCCCATGATCTATTTAGAACAACAACTTGTCAACTCATAAAGAAATTCTAAAATGTCATATATATTAATCACTCCTTTGAAAGAGAAAAGGACAATTCAGAAAACATAATGTGCATTTGGTATTTTCCAGTCTCGTTAAAGTGCATAATTCTATCTAAACATTTAACCAAAGGCAATGCAAATATAATCCATACAATTTCTCTTGCTCAGGTAGATATGTTTCCAGCCCAGTTCTGAAGAGGATCCCTGATCTGATTCCCTCTCCTTCTGGTTTCCTGCCTTCTCGAGAGTACAGGATAATTTCCAAATTGTATATTGATAACAAACGTTTTTGCCATTGATGAAACGATGGGGTTAGAGGGTCAAGCCACGCTGATGCTATGCAGATGCAGGCTACAGCCATAGAAACAAATACAAAAAGCTGCTCTGTCCTAGGAACCATGGGGCATATTAGCAAGACCCACGTTAAAATTATCGCCGTTTAGCGGCAGGAAACTGCCGCTAAAACGGCGATAATGGGCTTGCTAATATGCGTTATGGAATTCCAATAGAAGCACAGGTTAGATGTCCTGCACATCTAACCTGGGCTTCTATTGGAATTCTATAACGCATATTAGCAAGCCCATTATTGCCGTTTTAGCGGCAGTTTCCTGCCGCTAAAACGGCGATAATTTTAACGTGGGTCTTGCTAATATGCCCCCTAATCATTGTGCATTTCTTGTGACATAAATTTGGGGGGTTTAGGTAATATCCAAGGATAATGATATTTTTAAAAATTTCATAATCTCTAGCTTCAGCAGATCCAATGTTGGACAGGTCTGGACATATATGCACAATCTGCTTTTGGACTTGGCATCTTGGGCAACAAACGCCTACATTCCCACCCTATTTAGCAATTTTTGCCAGTTTATAATATACATCAAACAGCATTTTAATGTGCTGCGCCTGTAAGCTCGCAGACAACAAGAGCATGCGGCCCAGCTCCAATGATTCATAAAAACTTCAATCAGTAGTCTCCAGCTTCTTTTGCCACTTGCCCATATATTTTTGCCCATATATGTTTCAAAATCATCGGTCTTAGAGGAGCCCCGGGAATTATAAATTTGACTGATTGTACAATTAGTATTATTACAGGCAATCTCCATCAGAGTTTGCTTGGTAAACCCAAAACGCCCCCCTCGATCCTTAAAAGAAAATCACAAACCTGAAGAAAAATTCCCTCCTATCAATTCCATAATCCTGCTGTAACTCCTCAAATGACACAAGTTTATCCCCCACAAAAAAATCTCCTAATCTCCTCATCCCTTTGGTCTCCCAACTAAGACAATTAGAGTCATGAAATATCAAGGGTAAAATTTGAGATCCTCGTACAGGTGTATAATAGCTGAGTCTGTACAAACAATGTGGACGTACCCACTGGAAGAGAAGAAGGGTTTTGGACTCACTGTGGTAGTAAACAGTGCCGCAGAACCATTAGGTTTTGTTAAAAGACCCCTCACACACCAACCTGGTTGGTGTCATGCTTCATCATTGGGGTCCCAACCGGGTGGCCGAATGCCGCCCGGTTGTGCTACAACACCTGATTACAGCGGAGCTGGTGTGGTGTGTTAGTGTGATGTGAGATGTGCAGGTTAAAAATATCTCTGGGGATCCTTGCCAAATGTGTTTATTTGTGGCGGCCCAGGATATGTTAAAATCCGAGAGCGCAACTAATGGAGTTGTTTTGACTCGTAGTTGTCTGTGATAGGTCTACATGTTGCAGCCCCTGCAAGAAAATAGAGGGGGCTTTCGTCAGGACCGTGTGAAAAAGCTGAGTGAGTGGCAAAATATGGCCACGTGAGTATTAAAAAATCACAACACACGCGCTAAGGTGTGTTGGAGAGAATGAGGGGAGTCGATACTTACGACCCCACTTGATGGAACACTAGAATAAAGTGTATGGCAGCGTTTCAGGGCCCGGGAGGGGAATCGTCTGTAGTCACACTTTCGTCAAGACGGATATCCCGCTACAACCTACTTCGGTCTCCCGTGGTCCCTCATTCTCTCCAACACACCTTAGTGCTTGAGAGCTCTTCTGGGTTTTGCCTATGAGAAGATAAAACTGCTCGCCATGTCTTCCATCATTTTAAACCATTGGATTCCAAATTCAAGTGGAATTGCCCTAGTCAAATAGAGGACCTTGGACAAGAGTAAGATTTTTATTACATTACAACAGCAAATAATTGAAGATGCAGATTGTCCATCCTCGGCAGATCCCCTTTAATTTTATTAATTACCAGTTCCATATTAAATTTGACTATCTGGTCAGTGTCCTCCTCGATACTAACTTCTAGATGGAGTGCTTTTTATACTGTGCGAACATCAGTAAGTTGTATCTGTTTGTTAACGAACAGTTGAGTCCTACTCTGATTTAAAGTTTCCCAAATGCCGAGGCCTCCTTTTCTATCACCAGCATTGATGCCTCCGGGTCCAGCATCACAATAGCGAAGACCTTAGTGCTATTGCCATAAAATTGCAGAGGTTCAATTAAAACTTTGGCTTCCAGTTTTCTAATCAGGGGGTCTATGTAATGGGCAAACAATAAAGGAGAGCAGGGACAACCCTATCTTGCCCCTCTTGCAATTTTGATAGAGTCACATTGACCCTCATAATTTGGTACTATGCTTGTATAGCCCTTATAAAGCCCTCCCTGATTCTATAGCACCTCATGGCCTCCTGTAGATAATTCCAGGCTACCTTGTCAAAATACTTTTTCGGTGCCTATCAGGGCAAGTGCCACAGGACTTTCAGAGACAGCTGCTGCATCAAACAGTGTTATGACCTGACTGATATGGTCTGTGGTTCCCCTTCCTTGGTATAAAACCATGCAATCTTGGAGAGACCAACTTTTTAATAATATGACCTAACCTTATCGCTAATACTTTAGAGTAAAGCTGTAGTATGGGTGGTGGGTTCATTGTCGACATTGCTAAGTTAGCATGAGCTTCGCTGCCATGAGGCTGCTTTTGCGCACGACACTACATGCGTTTATTTTGCAAGACTTTATTTGTGCCCTTTTCACATGAGAACTGTCTGCTTTTCGCATTCTCTGCTATGCTCTGAGGTTTAGTCTGCACACGATGTACAAGGTCGATAAACAATGCCCCTTGTTTTTCTGTTCTGGTCAGTCCCTCGCACCTAGACATAACATGACACACAGCTGCAATACTGAAAGTCGTATGCTTTAACATTGCTAGCGAGGCATGTTGTGCAGGCAGTTGGAGAGAGACCTTTCCAGAGAGAAGAGCTGTGCTTGTCCTGAGATGTAAACCTTTCATCTAGGCCTTGAGGTATGGGGTCTGCTGACAAAGCCCAGAGGTCTTCTTTTTATAATAAACTATATCTTATAATGGGGAGGGTGGTTAGGCACTGTAGCCCTTTTCCACTGTCTTTATAAAATGATATCCCCGTTTGTATTCTATGGAATTGTGACAATGCTGACGATATTGTGTTTATGCATTTTGCTGCTAGTAATGGCATGTGTACTGTACCATAGAGCACGTTAGTTAAAATAAACATTTTAAACTATACAGTGACTCTGAATACTCTTATTGTGGACAAGTATGAGTGAGTGAGCGAAAGAGTTGTCTTGCTCCCGCGATTCCTGAGACAGTCGGGAGTGTTGTGTTCTGGGTTGTCTAATCATTGGTAGCTTCGCTATTGGTCGGAGAACGAATGAGACACTATTGCTAGTTGGTTTTTGGGATTTTGGGCACTGAGGTGATAGGTTGGTACACCACTATCGACCGAGGTCCTGGTTTCCTGCGCATGGTTCTGTATATGTGCAGAATCCCTGCAACATGGCGCCGCCAACGTTTGGTCTGGTTCTTATCTGCGAGATGCTTGAGTAGTGCTTGTGCTTGTCCACAATCCCCTCGCTTCTGTTTCCGGAGACAGCTGCGACGGTGTAACCTCCTATATTGATGTTTTTATAGGTTCTTTCAAGCTTGAAGTTTAAAAAAAAGGTTTTTCTCTTTCTTTTTAACCCATTATTGCACTGCCGTGCTCTGAGTTGTTAATCTTTGTTCTCTGTGATGGTGGTTAATATTCCGCCTCACAGTCATGCAGCTCTCAAAGCCTTTTTGACTCTACATGGGGTCCCTGATGCTGGTATTGCGCTGATTTTTGTAGTGGAAGCGGATGCAGCTTACCGCTTCGAGGTGTTTTATTCTTGGGTCACCTTTCCGGCGGTGGATGGAGCAGATAATCTGTTTCATGACTACACTGCCACGGCCCTTCCTAATGCTTATCAGCCCTATCGGGCTCTGGAAATTCCGCTTACAGCTTGGCAACACCTAATTTGGTTTAATGGCGCCCTTCCTCACCCAATAACGCCGGTCCGTTTAGGTCCTTTATCGATAGATGGGGCCATGTGGGCCGTTTTGCCTGGGTATACCCCTCACCCGCGTCGGCTGACGACAGCGACGCTTGCAGAACTCCGCGTGTTACATACATTTAATACGCGTGCATAGAGCTGTTATACAGTTCATGACGTGCAACTTCCAGGTGGGACCACCTGGCGTTGCTGCGCAACCTGCTGGACCTGGTGGTGTAACCATCAGTCAAGTCATGGTTAATTCAGTAATGGGCAAGCGCCCACAAGTTAAGGACGATTTACCCTATTGGCTTGCTGAAAAATTTGGACAACTTGAGGCTGTCTTTCCAAATACCAGTCCTGTGGAGAAACACAGGATATTGACTATAAGTTTGCCTAAAGACTTACTTCCTGAGGTAGCTGATTGTAACACCTGGGGCAGGGTGTTTGCAGCGGTGTATTCGAAGTGTTTCGGCACTCCCTCCATGACTGTCCTCCCCTCCGTGATTAAACGCGTTCAAGATGAACACGGTGCCGAAGCGGCAGTCGAACTGGGGATGAGACTTGTGGGAGTGTTCAACGTGGTTGCTGATATGATCCTTGCCAATGTCAAGGGCGATGCAGTAAGCTTTCAAGTGGCAAACCACTTGGAGGCTGTCCCTGATGCAGACAAACCACGCAAATTGCCAAAGATTATTGCACAGGCTTATAAAACCATTGGCCGCAATAGTTTGGGAGTTAAGCCTTTTATTCAAATGCAAACTCAATCTCAATCACAACAAAAAGCTCAGTCTGATAAAGATGGGCGTCCAATCTTTCCTAAAAAGAACTGGAAACAGGGGCAGCCACAACAGAAGCAAGGTTCGCGTGCTGGTTCACCGACACCTGACTCTTCTGAGCGTACTTATGACTTGCGCGACTGCGCGAAAATTAAAACTCCTGATAGATTTCAAGTCCCTGATCAGCGTTCTCCTCGTTCTTCACAGGACACGTCTGGCTCTCAAGTCGGTGGTGGGGATCGCCAGGATCGTGGCAAGAGTCAACCTGCGCCACAGGGACGTGAACAGCCTCGACAATTTGACGTCAAGGGAAAACAAGAGGATTTACCTCATTTTCGACCCCCGATTCAGAAGAAAAAAGTTGCCGCTTTAACAGCGAGATATGCCTCAGATGGTGAGAACCCGACTGCTGGATTGGACTTGGGCCGTGACTCTGCTCGACAGCGCAGCGGAAGTTACCATAGTGCGGGAGGCACTGCGTCCTTGTCTGGAGGCGACAGCAACTGAAACTTTCATTACTGTGGAAACAGCAGACACCCAAGTTGCCCCCCCTGATAGACTGTATAACATAGTTTTTCAAATTGAAGGTGACATTGAGCGTGTAATCACAGGGATTTTTTGGGAGAATCTGACCTCTTCTTACGACATATTGTTGGCGGAGGCGGATTGGCCCCCACCATTTGTTCTGGCCGCATCAAGAGGGGAGGACGTCATACTTCCGAGTTTTTCGCGTTACGTCCACAAGGATCATGCGGAGGCCTTTGCAGCTGAGTGGGCTTTGGCCCATGCACCGGTGGTGTACCGTAATCAAGTGGGCTGGGATAAAGATTCTCCGCCACATGAGATTCCACTGCGGTCTATGCCACAGCCTCAACCCCAATATCCCATCCGGCGGGAAGCTAAAGGTGCCGTTTCTGATGTTCTAACTGAGTTAGAGTATCAAGGTGTGATTGAGACGTGTGTGTCACCGATGAATAATCCTCTTTTTACTGTATCTAAACCCGATGGGTCTTATCGCATAGTGTTAGATTACCGGCATTTGAACTCTCATTGTCGTACTTTTGCGGTACAGAATACCCATAGTTCTGCACTTGTAGACAGTCTTGTTCGTAAGAAATATAAAACGACACTTGACATTTCCAATGGCTTCTATAGTCATAACCTGTCCCCTGAATGCAGTCAATAGACAGCATTTACGGCCGGTGGAAAACAGAAAAAAATGTTGGCGTTTACCTATGGAGTATAAGAATAGCCCTGGGGTTTTCGCCGCCCGTGTTGTCTCTTTGTTAGACAGCATTGACCCAGATGCATACTCGTACATTGATGAAATGTATCTCACGGACGATGAATTATGGCCACATTTATGCCGTGTCGACCGCATCATACTTATGTTTGCGGAGTACGGTTACAAATTGAACTTTGCAAAATCACACATCGCTTGTTATGCGGTGCTCTTTTTGGGCTATGAGCTCAATAATGAAGGTAGGGGCTTGGCACCCCACTTTCTGGAGAAATGGGCATGTTTGCAGTCCCTGTCTACACTGAAGAAACTTCAGTCTTTGCTGGGATTTTTAAATTTCGGGCGGTCTTACATTCCCGATTATGCCCTTTGTATCAAGCCTCTTTATGCCTTGATACAACCTACATTTTCAAAAGCCAGCTGGCTTCCTGAACATTCAGTTATACTACAATCTTTGCAGTCTGATCTACTTGAATCTAAGTACCTGTTGACACGTGACAACCACACAAACCTGGTGATACGAATCGTGCCAGGCGCAGTGGGTTTCACTTACTTGACGTAACATGAATGGTGACACACAACCTATTGCATACAAATCACATTTGTACACTTCTGCCGAAATGCGGTTTTCCACTGTTGAAAAAGTTTTGACAGCTGTGCAGATGGCGGTCCTGAAGGAATGCGCACTGGCGCAGGGGAAACGCATTTTGGTGGTTACACCTTTCCCTGCTTTAGAAGCAGTAACTAAGGTGAGTGTGCCAAACTCTAAAGCATTACATCCCTGTTGGATACAATGGGCTACTTCTTTGACGTCTCCTGATGTCACGTTTATCTTTGACCCCTCTCTTCAGACACAGGAGTTCTAGCAATATGAACACGTTCATCCCCCTCCTCTGTTTTTGCTTCCTTTAGAGCAGTACACATGTATTATTTACACCGATGGCTCGGCGCAACCGGCCACCGGCTCTAAACATGCTTATTCAGCGGCTTGTGCTATTTTGGCTGGTACAATGGTGAATGGTGAATTCAAGTCTAATATTGTGCATACACAGGCGCTAGGAGACTGTACCGCCCAATTGGCTGAGCTACGCGCTCTGGTTCTTGCTCTCGAGTTTGCAGATCCAAATGTGTCTACTCTCATTGTGTGTGATTCTTATTACTGTGTTCAGTCTTTCAATGACAACTTATTCTTTTGGTCTCAAAACGATTATCGAGATTCTAAAAGCAGCGCAATTAAGCATAAAACGCTTTGGGTTCGAGTGGCAGATCTTAAACAACGTCACCACCTCACACATGTTATACATACTCTTGGCCATCAGTGTGTGGGAGCACATGCTCTTGGTAATTCTTTGGCTGATGAAGCAGCCAAATCTGCAGTAGCCACATGTTCCGTAGCAGCCGTTACAAGGTCTATGACTAAGATTGATAATGAGATTTTGGCAGCTATAGCTGCTACTACGAAGGGCACTAATTACCCACAGGGTTTCCCTTCAAAATATTCTTATCAGTTAACTCCCGAACAAGTTCCTTTTGCAAGAATACCGGACGTTCGTGATCGGCTAATTCCCAACGCGGACCGCAGATACTCTTTGATCAAAGCCGCACACGAAGGCATGGCTTCGGCCCATGCTGAAGTGTCTGCAACAGTTTCTATCTTGCAGCAACGTTACTGGTGGCGTGGGTTATATAAACAGACCCATAATTATGTACTTTCTTGTGACATCTGTCAGCAACTTAAGCCTTCTACGGTAACACGTCCACCACAAACACAGCTATGCATTTCTAATCGACCTTTTGGTTGCGTATATCTTGATCACTGCGGTCCATTTTCTTCAGATACTGCATATAAATACATTTTGGTTGCAGTTGATTCGTGCACTAGATTCCTGTGGGTTTGGCCACAACGCAGTGCTGACGCTCGAAATGTCATCAGGGATTTGCGTGTCTTTGTGGGATCTTTGCCTGTGGCACCTTTCATTCCGACCAAGGTCCAGCGTTCGCCTCTAAGGCGTACAAGGACGCGATGAAGTATTTGGGGGTGCAGGTGCAGTTTTCGTCTCCATACAGGCCTGAGGGCAATTCAATTGTGGAACGGATGAACCGTGACTTAGAGCAATCTTTAACAGCTAGAGTCTTAGGTACTGGCAGGAACTGGCTAGCCCATTTGTATGGGGTTCAATGTGCACTTAATAATCTCCCTAGAAGACCTCTGGGTGGGCGGACCCCATACGAGATGCTCTTTGGCATCAAAATGTTTGTGCCAGACCTTGATGGTCTAGACGTTGTGCGGCTGCCGCAACCTTTGACGTAGATAATCATTCTACTATGTTACAGGACCTAGAAGAGACCTGTGACAGTCTTGCAACTGAACATTTGCCCTCTGCCACTGATACTGCACTGCTGATTCCGGTGGCCGGCTGGCTTCCGAAAGTTGGTGATCTGGTCCGAGAGAAGTTGGAGAACAAAAAAGAATTTGGTCCCTCTTATCATGCACTGGTTCCAGTCCTTGGCTTGAAGGGTACTCGTACAGTCATTTTACCACTGCTTCCTGTCGCAAAGACAACAGATACATCTCAGTGGACAATGTCAAGTTACAACGTCTGGCCGATTCTGAATAGTGTGACGCCTGCTGTTTCGTGCCCCACAATTTCGAGGAATCATGGGGTTGGCGCATCTTTCAACTCACCACACAACACTGTCATCGACATGGACCCTATTGTTGATCATTTGCCTGTCCCTCCTGCTTCCTCCTGCAATGAAGAAGTTGAATATGCATACCCCACAGGAAAGTCTTCACATGAATTGCCGACAGTCCTTTACACCATGGCAGCTTTTCTTATGACTCGTCCTCCACCACCTCAATTGGCCCTACCAAATTGACTATTTTTGTCTCCTGGTTTAAATAGACTTACTTAGTCCCTCCTTGGACATACATCTGGTTGGTGCTCATCCTGATTTTTCTCCTCATGTGAATTGGTTTTGTAACGGTGCTTTTCCTACTCATCAATGGTCACTACTTACCAGAACGCTCCGCTGTGAAATTGGTTGATGGTATTTTGGCTCCCCACTCATCTTCCCACATCATGAAATGTGACCAGACTTTGGTTAACATTTCAGCATTCCAAGTGGCAGATGGCATCGTTTGGGATAAACTGGAGTTTCAGGTCCATGGTCTGACTGAAATCATCAACGTGCCATACGTATTTCGTGTCTCCATGGGTGATGTGGTAACACAGGACATATGTTCAGATGACTGGGATGTGCATGCAATACATTCTTTGTTTTCAGATTTGAAGTATATGCTGCTTTTACGACCTGTTTTTAATTACACGCAGTGGGAACATTGCCCAACACCGTTGAAAGGGAGCTCGAACACACTTAGGAATAAATTTACTTACTTCACAGATTATGATAGGTCAACACCTGAGTCCTATTATTTTAAATTAAATAATTCTTCAACTCCCAAAGTACTGTTAACCCATACAAAGTTAATTTATTCAAATTCTTTCAGACATGATCTGTCTGTGAGGGGTTATGATCACTGGAAAGCCACCATTGATTTGAAATCTATCTGGGGTTCTAAGAACTGGCAGGTGCGAGGCACTGAAGCCTTACATCGTGCCTGCCTCATCCCAGCACAAATTTTGTTTTTAAATGATACAGTGTACCAAACAACTTGCTTTGGTTTGGCAACTGCAAAGAAGTTGAACGCCCCTGCCATTCCCTCTTTAGCTGAGTATAATAATTGGCGAGCACACATGAATTATACCACTGAGGTCTTACAAGCTGTATTTCAAAATAACACATTTAATGTCTCTGAAGCGGATCCTTTAGGCTGGCTGGAATGGCAGACGAATTCGAATGCCTGCCAACTCCGTTTTTATAACACTACTTTGGGTTATATGCAAGATAGACCCGACCCAAGATTTTCAGATACACATTCGGTAACCACCTATTCGGTGGGCAAATTATGTCAACAGTGGTTGCAGCACTCTACACTATCGTCCGTTAAACAACACTTATCGTTGTTATCCAGTAACATCAATTTGGCCGACTTTGTCTTGGGACCCAGGGTTCCTAGAACAAAGAGATTCATTTACGCAGCTTACAATGAAATATGGAAACTTTCACAGATCGAAGCAGCGTCTCGTCTGCGGGAAATTGACCAGGCGAACTTAGAAAAGGTTCTTGCTGTTGTTGACAATAGTATTAACACTCTGTCTTCCCGCATCTATACGTTGGATAATATTGTTCTTCTGTTATTGATATTGTACAAGAAGATGTGTCCTTGGTATATCATGGTCAAAATCAATTGCGTTCTGTGATGCAATTTGCATGGACTTTACAAACTCTAAAAATGAGAAAAGTCCCATGGGATTATTTAAATTCGTCTGCTTTGTTTTTGCCATTCAATTTAACCGACAAACAGCAGTTTACGTCCATGAAAGATGCAACCTACACTCTTCTACACATAGAAAAAAAAGACCCTTTACCTTTCTCTGTGGAGGAAACTGACTCTGCTGTTTGGCTAATTCATGGAGTGATATATCTACCTTTCTCTTTGTTTGAATTCAGCTCTTGTATGAAACATTACCCGATAGGCCGCTTTGAACCTCTGGGTAGCGCTTTTCTGCATGAATTGTGGTCTTTGCCTTTCACATACAGATGTTTACGGGAAGAGAAGGATTATACCTTACGGGGCAGGCCTGTGATTCTACAGTAGGTCATTCCCTTGTTTGTAAAAACATAAAGTTGCATGGGGCTTGTAATGTGTCCGCTCCAAACCTTGCTTGTGTTTTAAAAGGTAATCCAGTTCCCGCAGTAACTCCTACCTTCACTCTGCTTGCTAACGGTAGTTATCTTATTTTAAATAACCAAGAATGCTGCGGTCTGCTTCCTGGAATACCGTACAGTGTAACGGTTTCACAGCGCGTAATTTGTTGTAAAAATGTGCTTTTTCCTCCCCCGCGTGGGAAGCTCGATAGCTCAATTTGGCCTTCCATACCAACGTTGAAAGCAGATTTCAATAAGTTGAGCAGACTAAAAGTGCTTTTATTCCAACAAGAAGTCCCCCTTACTTCCGCGCGCGAGACCTTCACTTTGCAGGTGGCCAGCACTGCTAGCGAAATTCAGACCCTTCTGAACACTAACCTCCCACTACATTTTGGGGAGCTTATACACCACATTTTTAATGCGTCTGATACTCACGGCCTTGCACATTTTTCTAAAGCTGTCAGCTCTGGCCTTGTGACTTCTTTTCAGACAATAATTGGTGTAATACCTGCATTCATTCATTCTATCTTTTCCAGCGTCTTTGGTGGATTCCCTTTATTACTGGCATTAGCTGCTGGAATCCTGCTTCTGCTGTGCAATGGCTGCTCCTCTTGTAGTGCTGCACAGACCTGGCTGGCTGCAATTGCTCCGTGACCGTATGCATGGATGCTTCGGTACCCTACCACTGGCAACACTCAGTGTGACTTATGGGTTGTCCTTCCGCTTTGCGTACTTCACTTGCATGCAACCAGTCTTTTCGTGTTTACGATGTCCGTTTACATGGGCATTGGATTTATGCCTCTCCAGTACGTCATATTCGGACCCGGATTTCGACCAGTTGATGGGTCCCTTGCTGGCCCATGAGCAGGACTGTTCTTGGATTGGCCTTATGGCGCGTGCACCTGCACTTGGAGTCTTGGCTCAATGGGATATCTGTGAGGCTGCACAGAATCTCCTACTTCAAAGTTACATCGAATATCACGCAAGTTATCCAGCGATGCTCATGGAGGCACCCGACTGTGAGGAGCACACTTGTTCATTCAGCTTGCTGAATTGGATGGCATCCCTTTTTTCTACCAACGACAATGATGTCCTTCTGGAGGGTGTTGCATTCTTGTGCTCATACACTCTGATGGATTAACCTCGCTAATGCATCACAGGCATCTCGCAGTTTCTTACCTTTCGGAAGTATTTCTTCGGAATTTTTTTTTTTTCACCCTAAATGTTTTTTTTATTCTCACCCTTTCTTCTCGCTTTTCCTTGTTTTTTACAAATGGAAGCGCTTATGAACTCTGCTCGCACTTTTGAACACTGTTTTCGTCCTATGTCTACATACTATGGACTTACCAGGGGGAGGGTGTAGTATGGGTGGTGGGTTCATTGTCGACATTGCTAAGTTAGCATGAGCTTCGCTGCCATGAGGCTGCTTTTGCGCATGACACTACATGCGTTTATTTTGCAAGACTTTATTTGTGCCCTTTTCACATTAGAACTGTCTGCTTTTCGCGTTCTCTGCTATGCTCTGAGGTTTAGTCTGCACACGATGTACAAGGTCGATAAACAATGCCCCTTGTTTTTCTGTTCTGGTCAGTCCCTCGCACCTAGACATAAAATGACACACAGCTGCAATACTGAAAGTCGTATGCTTTAACATTGCATGTTGTGCAGGCAGTTGGAGAGAGACCTTTCCAGAGAGAAGAGATGTGCTTGTCCTGAGATGTAAACCTTTAATCTAGGCCTTGAGGTATGGGGTCTGCTGACAAAGCCCAGAGGTCTTCTTTTTTATAATAAACTATATCTTATAACGGGGAGGGTGGTTAGGCACTGTAGCCCTTTTCCACTGTCTTTATAAAATGATATCCCTGTTTGTATTCTATGGAATTGTGACAATGCTGACGATATTGTGTTTATGCATTTTGCTGCTAGTAATGGCATGTGTAGTGTACCATAGAGCATGTTAGTTAAAATAAACATTTTAAACTATACCGTGACTCTGAATACTCTTATTGTGGACAAGTATGAGTGAGCCAGCGAAAGAGTTGTCTTGCTCCCGCGTTTCCTGAGAGAGTCGGGAGTGTCGTGTTCTGGGTTGTCTAATCATTGGTAGCTTCGCTATTGGTCGGAGAACGAATGAGACACTATTGCTAGTCGGTTTTGGGGATTTTGGGCGCTGAGGTGATAGGTTGGTACACCACTATCCACCGAGGTCCTGGTTTCCTGCGCATGGTTCTGTATATGTGCAGAATCCCTGCAACAAAGTTTTGTGTCACTATTAATTAGTGTGATAGGTCTGTACGACCTGGAGTCTTGTGGGGGCTTCCCCTTTTTAAGAAACAAGACTATGTTAGCCAGATCCCTTGATTTGGGCTTTCCATGGAGAGCTGAGAAAAAAGTGTATCCTGGGTCAGGTGCCTTAATTTTATGCCAAATATCAACTAGTTTGTAGTTGCTCTTAAGGTGATAGAGTCTAGGCTTCTGCCCTGAATAACCTTTATCTGTTGAGCAGATATTTAGATCCCCACACAATATGATTGATGTTGGCCACTGGGCCAACTCAGTGTTCAAAAAATCAAATAGTCTAAGGTCATCCAAATTTGATCCATAAACAGAGCAGAGTGTAATAGTTCCCCTTTAAAATTAGCATTCAGCAATCGCCTGCCTACCATATTTATCGGAAGAACATCATTTTAACCTTATGAGACAAAACTGCCACCCCACACATATTTGTCCCTTGTGTCATACACATTCCCAACATAAACCCGAAAGATTCAAGCAGTGTTTTCTTTGAGCCCTCTATATATGCGTTTCTTGCATGCAGAGAATATCTGTCTGCAGTACTTTAAGATCTTCGGCGATGTTCCGTCTCTCAATATTATCATTCAGACCACAAATATTGCAACTTAGTCATGTAAGCCATATACCCAGCCAACAAAGATAAAACAAATAGGCTCACTCATACAGCTTCGTTTCATTCTCCACTGCCACCTCATCTGCCAACATCCAACTTTAAACCCATCTTGGATCATTTATATTTTTACACGCCTCTTGTGCAGTGCTCCCCACTAACCCAACACCCTATGTGCCATCCTCTTAAAAACCCTGCCCTAAGCAGAGTGTCCTACCCCACCACACATCCCTTCCTATCCTTGGAGACAACCAGGCCCTGAACTGGCCTGAGTGATCAGTTCTGTGCTCGCCCCTCCACCAGGTTGCAAGAACTCCAACCATTAGTACCAGTAAGGCGTGAAGACAACAATACAATTTGTTAGCATTACACATCATCCTATTATATCAATGGCCTTCCATTAGATTTAGCAAATTCATCAATGTACTCCTTGGCTTTAACCTCGGAAGCAGACACTCTAGTCTTATTCTTAAAGATGGTCTTGAGTCGAGCTAGGTACATCAAATATGCTTCAGCTCCCTTTTCTTGACACTGCTTAATCACTTGCCTCATTCTCTACCTTCTTTCCATAGTCGCGTGACAGAAATCTGGCCTTGTGAAGAAGGAGTGTCCTTCTAAACTACATTTGATATCTGGTGTGCTTTCTCAGAGATGGCCTGCCTAAATAAAAAGTTGCCAAAAAAAATATGAACAGCTCTGGATTTGGCCACCCAATTTTCCTGTTGCTTGTTCTGTTTTTTCAGCATAAGGTGTCAGGTTGCAACAATGCAGCGCTTAGATTATTGCACGCACTCCTTGATTTGCAGGGGCGATGTGGACCCAATTCCGCATATCCTACCTTACTGCCTGTGTTTTTATGTTTGTCCATGAGGGAGCTTGGTAAGGGCCAAGGAAGGGGGCCTGGATGATGGACATTGTAGTAGATGTCCTTACATAATTATCGACCTTTAAGACAAGAAAAGGAAACAGGGTATGTGCGACCAATGTCCTGAAGTTCTGTCCATATCTCTGCTGAGTACCGTCTCTAAAGTGTACCCCCAACCCCTCCAACCTGCAAGCAAGTACTGAAATCGTGATGTCCTGGTGGTGTCGGGAATACTAGTCATGTGGTGAACGTCCATGCGTCCACATTCTGCTTTGGATGTTGATTTTGAAGGGAATAACATTGGTCTAACAAGGGACCTAAGAAGAACAAGAAGCATAAATCAAATCAGCTACTTAGAACACAAACTATGCCCTCCTTCCACCCCCACACATGTTGCCACAACATACTAGTAAGCGATGAGCATAGGTCTCATAGGTTGGAGTAGTCTATGACCTGTTTAGTGAACACAGGAAATTGTAGCATGGAACGCTGATAGCCTGTTATCAGCACAGGTACGCAGCAACGTAATCAGCACTGTATTAACCTCAAGTTGCGCCAGTTAGTGCCAAAGTTAGTGTCACAAGTAGGTTGTAAGGTAAAGTAACCAGTACTTTACTCAGGGGGCACCAAGAGTTGCGCTAGGTTAATTAACAAAGTCAATGTTACCATTGAAATGGCATGGTAGAACTTACTTGCGCTTACTTGCATTGGGTACCTTGTTGCCACACCGCTGCTTTCTTTGGGGCCAATTCTTGCGAGAAGGGTCTGGTTTTACTTCTCTTTTTCTTATCTTTTGTAGGTGGCCGAGCAGAGATTCCCGTCACCAGGCGTGATCCGGAATCCCTGCAGGTAAGTCCAGTTCAGGGAGCGGAAGCTCGAACGGAGCTGCGGGAGGCAGGAGCAAAAAAAGCGTAGAACCCTTGATAGGGTCTCGAGGAAAAGCGTCTTCCAGAAGGTGGCGAGTGGTTTAAATAGAGAAACTGCCTGAACGAGGCCGGCTGGGTTTTGCCGAGATCATGCAAGACCTCGGTAAATCCCGCTATGAGCAATGCTTCGTCACAGGTGCCGGGGGGGATGGAGTGCAGGCTTCTCTTGTAATGCCAAGAGAACAGTGACAAAGTAACACAAAAGAAAACAATTGTGTTAATACATATGGAACAATCATAATTTACCTGAAGCGCCAAGTACATATGCACCATAACCAGTTGTAAAAGAATACATTCAAAGCAGGAATGTAGACACAGTGTCATGGAGCAACATGTGACACAGAAAACAAATCAACACAGAGGTGCTGGTTGCACAGGTAAGTGGGTGAGTTTTTTACGACCTAACAGCCTATGGGTCCTTTGGAGGGCCTAAGAGTGTCAGGGACTCACTTGGAGACTAGGAGTATCATGACATAAGGGGAATATGATGCACTCTTTTTATTTCCTGGTCCCAACTCCAAGATGGTAGCTCAGGGAAGGCACCTTTAAAGAAATTTAGCACAAACTCCCTTACATCATTGTCCTCCAACCCTTCTCCCAAGCCAAGGATACGTAGATTATTTCGACTTCGTCTGTTCTCAAAATCTTCAAGGTTCCATTGGATAGCTATAATTTGGGAGAATTCAGCTTCAGTTTGACCTTTGAGTTCCCAGAGGTCTCAGAGGTCTGCCTCTAGGGTCACAGATCTACTTTCCACAGCTGCGATCCTCTCTCCGATTTCAGTGCAGGCTTTGGACACCATGCTCACTGCACCTTGCAGCTTTTTAGTAGCCAATCTGGCTTGTTGCCCTTGTTAGGATCCGATGCACCCAATGTCTGATTAATACTTTTATCCTGACCCTTTATTGTACCAGAGTTCTCTCGGTTAACATCAGTGACCTCACCAAGATTCATTACAGACACCCCCAGGAGAGCACTAGGAAATCCCTGAACCATTGTGGAAACAGTAGAGCCTATCAATGCTTCACCCTTTCTTTGCAGACAGGAGAATGGCGCAGGCTAGTCGCTAGTAATACTTTTGCCCCAGTCACTTTCCACAGCCGGGCTTCCCATACTCCCAGTATAATCAGCATTCTCACTAACCTGGAGGGTGATCTGTGTGCCATCAAGTTGGTGGGACAGTGGCTCTGTTTGGGGTTCACCCACGCCGTCATCACTTATTGCAGAAACACCTAATGGACAGGCGGAGGAACCAGAGTTCAGTTTTCCAGGGACGAAAGCCCTGGCAATTGATGATGTTTCCACAGTGGCCACGACATCATCTTAACCCCCTTGCTGCTCCTGCATGCCAGTACTAAGTGTGCTCCCTTGGCTGCTGTCATAAAATCTAATATTGAAGGCTGGAGGCCTGAGCCAGGAGCCGGTGTAGTTCCTTATGAGTTTTTCATCTCTTTTAGATCCTTTCCAGTTTTCTAGGGCTCCCTGCCCTTTAAACTTATACTCCTTGTGTTGCCGGAGTTTTCGTTTGGTTTTCCTCTAGCCGAGCATGTTGATCCCGCGAGGCGCAATGGTGCCACAGTATTCTCTCTCGGCAGGTCGCGGGATGGACGTTGGGATTTAGGCAGTATGCTTTTTGTCAGTGAGCGCCCTTTGCTGCCTCCAGAGCATTGAGGCTGATGCCGCTTGCTGCGCCAGAGGTCGGACAATGCCCAATAGATCACCCACACGATTGCAGCTGTGAAAGTTGAAAGAGCTCCGGCTCCGCGGCAGCTCCCCGGCCATGTCTCCTGACACCCAGCGCAGCCCGTAATCATTCCTAACCGCGTGGAGATTCTGTAGGTATACGCCTTATGCCAACCTGAATGAGCCTGGGAGGAGAGGCGCTGAGCACGTCAGTGTACACGGTCCTCATCCTGCCTCAATCTCTGCCATTCCGATTTGCTTACCAATGAGCATGTAGCTTTAGACAGAATCTTATTCATGCTTATATCAGTATCTATTGACCAAATGTTATATTCCATTCTGCACTATATTATTTAAATCATTACTAGTAATATTTTCCTTTCATTTTCAATCTGCAAAAATAATTTTTGAACTAGATAGTTTTTTGAAAACTCTAAAAGATACAAAGTACATACAAGTTGTCTTTTGCAGTCTTATTTAAAAATATAATTTCTCTGGGAAACTTGATGCTCTGAACTAGGATCAATGCTTTTAACTTTTCGCACACTTTTGTCATTGATATTTCCTTTCCAATATGCATAATCTTGTTCTGAAAATGAATCAATAAACTGTGAGAAATGAATATGCCAGTGATTACTAATCAACATCTTTTCAGCTTTTCTGGCACTTGCAAAAAATAAAAAAATGCTAATTGATTACATCTGTTGTCACTGTTACAATAAGAAAACGTGTTCTTGAAATGTTAGGACTGTGAGTCATTGGGGTCCTGCCATATTCGCACTGTATGGAGTTACATTTTTCACTTGGGCTGTTGGATTAGTGAACATAATGGTGTCCATAATGATGAAAGCAAAAGATGAGATAGGGACCTTCTTTCTCCAATCGAACATATGAACCCAAATTAGTCATAAGTTATTTAACAGTATTTATGTCCCACAAGCTTGCCAAAAGACCTGGGATGATGATGTCATACAAAGAGATTTTAAAAACATAAGGAATTGGAATCATTTCTGTCAAACCCACAATTTGATAAGGAAGCTTTTCCCAAATGGCATCATCAAGCACAAGACAAGCAGCATGATTTGAGTGAGTCTGAGTGAGAAAAGAATGTAGTTATCAGGAACAGAGTTCCTATGTACCAGTAACAAAATAATAAACAACATCATGATCCACATTTGGTTGGATATTATCAGTAGCAATCCAGCTGAATGACCACAGTGGGAAATGTATCCATTGCAAAACCAGCATCAAGAAAGAAGAATTTTGTAGCGGTGATTAATTGGAGAGATGATTATTTCTCTGACTTCAAAATGTGGATTAGAATCCTTTTCATATAGTAGAAATTCTTGCACTTTTTCATGTAGTATTGTTTCATGCAAAAACATTATTTCAATTGATGTAGATTCTGTTGTTGGTTCACAGTAAACAAATGGTTGGAATTGTAGAAATGGTAGGATGAGGTTCACTTGTTTAAGACCGTGCTTGCATCACATTATCTAATCGATTAATTGATACGCTTGATACCAGGTGTAAAGGTGGAGACACAGCAGGCTCCTCAGATTCTGGAATGGGGCTAATGCTTTCAACGTGGCTGTACTCTACATGGGTAGTTCCTCTAGAGTAGGGAGAGGATGTACTGGTTCAGTCTGGAGGCACCTTGGTGTCAATAGAGGGCTGCTGAACACAATCAGATACATAGTGCTTCTTAATGTGATCAATCAACACATGCCTGTGTGTTTTTCTTTACTCCTAGAAGTAGCAGCAAGATCACTGTACATGTTATTCCTATGCCAAGATTGGGAAAAGAAAATCTGTATGATGGCTTAAAGGGCTGCTTATCAGAAAGCCCTTTCCATGCTAGCTCTTCCACCTTTGGAAGCCAACCAACAACAGCTTTATTGTCAATAGTGGCAGTCTCTTATATTTGGGAGTTTTTTTACCACATTCTCGAATGTTATGTAACAAATACAATCATGAACAGCGTCAGGTGAATTTGTTACTCTGACTCCCTTCCAGGGAGAACAAGATCAGGCATGTGCATTTTGTATTAAATTCGCCTTTCATGCATCATTACCCACAATGTCTTTCTTTTTTCTGGACCCTATTTTTGCTGGTCTTAGAATTAAACAGGAGTAAAGTACTTGTGCTCTCCTTTTAAACATGTCAAAGTTGGCTTTACCTTTATTGGCATACTTAACTTTCCTATAGGGCCATAATACATGGTGCAGAACCAATGGCATGGAAAGTTAAATGTCACACTTGTGGACTGCCACACTGATTGTGCTGTCATCCATTAAAAACATGGCTTCACGCCAACTTAGTGCATCTTGACTGCAGAAGTCTAAAATCTGCTGAACAGGCCTGTCAAAATAACCTGTTTTACAGTTGTGAAACCTTACTTTTTAATTTTCCTCCACCCATCAGCACACGAAGTGACATAACGGATTTTCCCATCATCCATCTGGGCAAGAAGTGACATTGCTGGTTTTACTGCCAAATCCGTCTTTAAAAAAGAAGCCAATCAAGAGCACTTCATTTCCCATCACCCATCAGCACAGGAAATAACAGCAAGGCACCCTGGACTACTCCCCCTCCCAGGATCTACTTAATGACAGCTGCAACATAGACATGCAGCGGACGTGTTAAAGGCAAACCCGTCTGCACTCCTCCATGCAGGGACCATGCCCAGCACCAGGAACGCTTGTGCAATCACCACCCAGAGATACTCTGCATCACTCCTTAGGTTGCAATACCCCAGATGCCATTTCCCCAACTGCTGTTGTGCCTCACATCATGGGAGGAGCTTTGACTGTGCCCACTTCCGATTATCCATCAGCCACCAATAGCCAGCCAACCACACCCCCGCAAATACTAACAATATCCTCAACACCTCTTCCCAACACACACACCACACGAGCACCAACAACACCTACACTCCCACCCTACACCACATACCACAGTCAACTCACACATCAACACCCTCTCGTATTCATGCTTCTCAACACACAATCACTCAGCAAACACACAACCGAAATAAGGGACCTTCTGAGCAGTGATGCGCCCGACATCCTCTTCATCACAGAGATCTGGCTCAAACCCTCATCGGCTCCTGACATCGCTCCGGCAATCCCAGCAGGCTACAAGATTGCTTGACCGGACCGCCTTTCCAAGCCAGGAGGAAGACTTGCTATAATCTACAGGGAATTCATCAAATGCACAACATCCACAGAGAATACCACCCCATTCATGGAACACCTGATCTTCAAGCTGCAAATCTCTGAAAATTCACCCCGAATGGAACCCTTGCCTACCCACCACCTAGACCACGAGCTACCTTTAACAACCTCATCATCGACTTTGTCACACCGCTCACCATTAGCTCAAAAACCTACATTCTCCTCTGTGACCTCAACTTTCACCTGGTAGACCGAAACATCGTAACCAACATGCACCACAGGACACCTACAAGACCCCATCTTCACCACAAGCAACAGCATCAAATACAACTCCACCACACAGCTCACATGGATGGGCCACTCCTTCATCCACTTTCAAATCAACACACCTCAAGTCAATACCCCTACCAGGTTCAGCACTTCCAGCTGCAACTGGGGCAAAATAAAAGAAGCAGACTAGCCCAGCGCCCTCAGCACTGATCAGCCTAGCCCCACAGACAGTCTCCACAAGGACATCAACAACTTCAGGAACTGGATTAAAACCACAACCCATCAAACCCAACAAGCACAGTAGATAAAACAAGCAGGCCTGCTGGCCCACAGAAGAACTACGAGACACCAAACAACACTGTAAACAGCTAGAAATGACATGGAGAGCCAGCCATGACACTACCGACAGAACTACCCACAAGGCTGCACTCAGACGCTACCACCAGCAAATTAGAGACACCAAGAAAAAAGCACTAGCGGACCACTTCGAAGGAAGCTCCAACAGCTTTAACCCCTTCCATGCTCATGACGAGCTCAGCTCGTCATGCTGCGCAGTGCTCGTGTGTGCATGACGAGCTGAGCTCGTCATGAACCCGTCCGCTTAATGAAACGCCTCGCACAGGGCGAAAATCGGCCGCGCATGGAAGGGGTTAAAGAGATCTTCTTGATCATCAAGGATTTCACTTAACCCTTAGCCATTCTCAGCAACATTGCTGTCTCCCAACAACTCTGCGACAACATATGCAACTTCTTTCACAGTAACTTCTCAAACCAACTCAACCCCAGAGAACTCATTGTTAACCTACCCACCACCAACCAGGATGGCCACCTGACCGAATGGACAACCCTCACCAGAAATGACACAGTGGCAATCATGCCACCATCCACTCAGGGGCCCCAGTGGACCCAAGGCCCGTCCACATATACAACCTGGGAACATCAGCAATCAGCACCTTCCTGATATCTAGGGATCATCATAGATGACAAGCTCAACATGACAGCAAGAGTCAATGCAGTGTGCACCTCCTGCTTCCACATCCTACGCATTTTACGAAAGATTTTTAAATGATCACGCAAGCACTCATCACCAGCAGACTGGACTATGGACAAACTCTTTACACCAGAATCTCTAAACAACTCCCACACAGACTCCAGGCAATCCAGAACACTGCTGCAAGACTCCTACTTGACCTTCCACTCTGCGATCCACATCACACCGCACCTCAGGAAGCTTAACTATCTCCCCATTCACAAGCGCAGCCAATTCAAACTTCTCATGCCAACATACAAAACCCTACAAAACACAGCTATGACAACAAATAAAGAAACATTAGACAGCATGCTAAGTCAAATAATGACTTGACATGATAGCCATAAAGGCACAAGTTCATTACTCTAATCCAGAGCCCTGACCTCTAACATATTGTTTAAAAGATATCGTGCCATCGATGGAACTGAATCAACAAATCTCTCCTAATTTGGGTCTGTCTATATCAAAACCGACATCAAAAGATTGGAGTATACCTAGAGTTATTAAAGTACAGTATCTATCAAGCCTGGACCTAAATAATGAAAAGACTGACATAGACCCTTTTAGTCCAGTTCCCTCAATGGGATGCAAAACTTCTGATCCAAAACCACCTCTAACTCAGCTTAAAAAAGTTTTGAAAATATACCTCCAAAAATAAGAGTAAAATTAGTGAACATCCATCGCCAAAGACAGATCTAACAATGGTTGATCATATGGATTTTGTGGATAACTCAACTAAGGGCCCAATTGCGATGTCGGATGGACCGGAGTCCGTCCGACATCGCTCTGGAAATGGAACCGAATGACCTCCTGTCGTTGGTTCCAGCCCAGCTATTCGGATGCGACCAATCCTATACTTTGCTACGGGAGCATACATTCCGTTCGGAATGCATGCTCTCATAGCAAAGAGCAATAGTGCAGTTTATCCCTGCACCCCGTGGCAGGCACCTCAAGGTCGCAATCCTATACTTTGCTATGGGAGCATGCATTCCGTTCGGAATGCATGCTCTCATAGCAAAGTGCAGTGGTGCAGTTTATCACTGCACCTTGTGGCAGGCACCTCAAGGTGCCTGCCACCGGGTGCAGGGATCAACAGGGGGGCACCTATGGTGTCCCTTAGGCTGCCATTCGGCGAGCTTGCACCCATGGGGGCCCTACTGGGGGTCCCCAAAGACATTTTCCCAATGCCTTTCAGTGTCGGAAAGGCCGGCACAGAAAGGCAGTGGGAAACTGCCATCGTAATCCCTCAGCCGGAAAGAGCCGGCCAATGGATTGCTGAAGGCCTTCCAAATGGCGGACGGGCTCTCCGAGCCCATCGTAAGCCATTCGGAACTCCTGTTTTGAATAATTTCTGACTGACTTCATCAAAATGGGCCGGTCGGAAACTATTCCAAACAGGAGATTACGATGCGGTAAGAATGGCTCTGACCGACGATCATAGCCATTTCTTTCCGCACCGTAATCGGACCCTAAGTCTGCTGATCTTTCCTTTATGGCAAAGTATGATACAATCAATTCTTACTATGCTACATCCCCTAAAGATCTTTCTCAGGACCATGTTGGACCATGGGGAATCTGCTCATCACCGTGGATGCAATGACCGCTGCAGTAGACACAGTTAAACATATGGCCACCTTGCAAATGGTAAATCCCATAGAAATTCATTCTCTAAGCCCCTGTATGAGACAAAGCATTTGGCAAATCCATGGCAGTTCAATTTTACAAATTGAACATCCAAAATCGAGCATTAGAAACTCAGCAGGGAAGGGGGGCGTGGCTTGGAGGGGGGCGTGGCTTGGACGGCAGACCTCATGGCTGCCTGAACCCGTCGCTCTACGCTCTACACTGCGAGGGTAGAACTGGATTCCATTCTGGAACCTATCACGAGCAGAGAAGAAATTAACGATATAATCACTATAAAGTGATGCTGCAGAAGTTGTTGTGCTCACCGGCAGCGGGAGACCTCTGTATCATCGACTAACCGGTCCCGATCCTGACGCAGTGTGAGGAAGAAGACAACACATAATGGTGAGGCAGGAACCCTGACCGCGAGTATTGTGACACCGCATTTCCTCTGGAACACATATATGTCGGTCCGCTAGGCAAGCGGTACGATCTACCGACCACCGCAAAGTAAGAATAATTGCCTTTCGCCTTAAAACTGGTATAATGTGCCGCAACGCTGACATCGTCACGAGCTGCCTGACTTTAAAATGGCACCTATAATAAGCATTGCTGAACACCTCGCGCCTTTGATTTTATAAGCGACGAAGTGAGTATGATTCAATTATGCCTGCCAATGCTAGTCCTTCAATTCTCTGCTGATTATGTTCTAAAGCAAAGCCTGCTTGTGTCTTGAGATCGTCTGTGCAGAGCTGGCGCAGAGCTTGCCTCCCAATCATTTGCCTGACCTTGGAATGGCGATAACTCCGATCTCTGCATGTAAATCGAATGCGCCCGATCCTCCATGCTGATCCGCAGCCACATGCTTTTGGAACACACACGAATGCTCCCTACGGTCAGCTCAATGTTGTTTGGCATAGGGGCTTTTACACTCCAGTGACTGATCAGACGGTAGGCCCTCCTTGATACTAACTGGGCTAGTTAAATTGTGCATCCTTCTGGGGCATATACCTGCCTTTTGAGCACATTTAACACAATTCTGTGCCCCCAATAATATCTCAAACGAACATTGGCACCCACCATGGTGATTATATAGCTTTACAAGAGATAACACCAGTCAATACAGCCATAACGATCACAAAAGCCACAGAGGCCAGTCTGCTTGACGCCCATTTTGCGTTAGGGGGGTGCTGTCACAGAGCCCCCTAGACAATTACAATATTTAGTGGCTTTAGGGTACACCTTGAATCATTATGCTACACAGAAGGCTCCACGTGGTACTCGCAACCAGATATACATCAGCAGACATAATCAGCAGACATCAGCATACATCAGCAGACAAGTAGCAGTCAATAATCAGTGCTGCGAATCTGGGCCCACGATTACTGTGAGAGTCCCTTACTTTCACAGTTGGGTCGCCCTCAGGCACTACGGAGACAGGATTGTCCGCCTAAACCTGGACCACATCGTCAGTACTTATCGCCCGATATAGAGATTATATTGCTTAGAATTAACTCTATCTACTTACAACTCAGCTGCTGACTAATTAAGCTCCAAGCACACTCAAGTATCGAACGCCATTGCAATTTCGTCCCAAGGGCCTCCAACTATACGCTAGTGCCCTACTTACGTGCGCTGCTCAGACCCAAGATGGCGGATAAAGAATCCAGGGCCCAATACAAAAAATCGAAAGCTGAGCCTTCACTATCAGATTCACCGATCAAGGCTAAAACAGACATTAACAGCACAATGGAAATGATCCTCAAATAGTTAGCCGATGTTTATGATCTAGCAAAGTCGACGAAACAAAACACAGACAACATGCAGCTGGAGCTAACCGCCATACGTGCAGACATGAGCACAATCAACTCTAAAATCACTGACGCAGAACAGAGAATAAGTGACATTGAAGACACCGCCTTTCAGTCCAACAAAGAAATCAAGTCCCTTTTAGATATCACCAGCAATCTTAAAAGACAAGCTGCTGATTTGGAAGACTGCAACAGAAGAGGCAACATCAGAATTTTCGGTATTCCAGAGGGCTCGGAGGACTCTGCTGAGTCTTGTGTAGCCTTTCTAGAGTCCTGGATACCCCAGATCACAGGCATAACATTTCATCAAAGTCTAGAACTGGACCGGGCACATAGAGTACCAACGTTTAACTCCTCTACAAGGAAAATGTCCCGGCCTATCATTTGTAAACCTCTACGCTATCAACACACGGAAGCCATCCTTAACTTTGCCCGAATAAATCGCCAGGTCTCCTGGGAAGGCCATAAAATAACTTTTACGCAGGACTATTCAAAAACCACCGTGGATACGAGGAAAGGATTTCTTCTATTAAGAGATAAACTAAGAGACAAAAACATCCAATTTTCCTTTGCAGGTCCTGCGAAATTTAGAATTTTTGAAAATGGACGACCGCATTTCTTTACAAACCCAATAGATTTGGCAAAACACCCAGAAGCAACTACAACTCAGGACATGGATCTATCTACATCAGCCTCGAATAAAAGAAGGTCTTAATATCCTTTTGATGGACCAGTTGCACATGCAATGTATGACAAAAGTTAGGATTCATTAGAGTTTACGAGTGGTAATAGATAATACTTTTTGGTCATTATATTTTAAGACATATTGTTAAATATGCAGCCTCTAAATAATCACAGGGGATAGACGGATTACCTCTCGGGAACTGCTTTCCAGTTGTATTTTCTGTTCTATGCTTATTACACTATTGATTGTGATCTTATCTTAAGTTTAGTGTTTACGATGTAATGCGGGTCACTATATGCTTATGTATTACGGTAGCCCTTTCAGGTTAGTTTACTTTGGTTTAATGATGTTATAACTGTTCGCCTCAAGTGGCTGATTTCAGAACTACTATCAGACCATTAGGCTGTAATGATCTTCATTTTTCTTGTCTGAATTTAGGCGCTGTATGTTCTTTTATTCAATTGCCTATATACTTACACTATACAGTTATAGTTTATTACTAGCTACAGTACTGCTAGTGTTAAAAGGAACGACTGTTAACTGGTTTTACTCCAGATTAATATCACAATGGTATATCCCTTCAAGATGTTAGACTGACGCTCCTGTCGTCGTACCTCCAATATTTGGATTCTTCAGGTAGGGGAGGGTGGGATGGGAGGGGGGAAGGGGGCTTTAAGGGTAAAATTAGTCTTAGTTATTTTTGTTCTTGATCTTTTTTGCCTTATTTTTCCTCCTTCTCTTTTTTTCCTTCTCAAACGTCTAGAGTCCATATGTATGGCCTGCTTTGCATATACTTGCAACGCCACTGTCTTGATTACAATAAACATGTGGCACCTTTGTGTGTCTAGCATTCATACGGAATTAAGTGACCTAGAGCGTAGGCTACTTATCAACTATAATTACTTATATTATATGACATCTATCAACACTACCTTTGCTGACCTACACAATGTCTCAGAATAAGAACTATATCATTACGGAGGACCTTAATGTGGTTTCTCTAAATGTGAAAGGACTAAACTACCCAATTAAGCGCAGGAAAATATTTGATTATCTGGCTAAAACAAAAGGAGATATTATACTCTTACAGGAAACAAAACTTTCTGAGGAAGATGCTGCCTTTATAAAACATAACTGGATTTCACACGTCGCATGTTCACCAGCAGATCACAAAAAGAAAGGCGTAATTACTCTGATAGCTAGGAAGGCTAATATCGCCCTCGAATCACAATCACATGACAATGAGGGAAGAGTAGTAGTTACTCATCTGAAAAAAGGTGAAGACCTTATACATGTGATAAATGTATACGGCCCTAATACAGACGAGCCCAATTTCTGGGAAAGTATCTCAAAAATCATGGAAAATCTTCCCCAAGATGATCTTATCATAGTCGGTGGCGATTTTAATATTCCATTGGATCCTATTATTGACCGCCAATCCACCTGCAAATACCACATTACTAAGTCTCATGGAATAGTTCAGAAACTATGCTCTAAGTTTAACCCTAAAGATTCTTTGCGCCTGCAACATCCAGATTCTAGGTATTACACTTTTTACTCTGCCCCACATAACTCCTATACTAGGATAGATTATATACTTATATCCGGCTCATTCACTCATCTAATTGACCAAACAGACATCTCACCCAAGTTAGTATCAGATCACTCATGTATTAGTACTAAATTAGCTGGTAGCCACACTACACCTTCGCCCAAAAGATGGCGTTTTAACAACGATGTCATTTCAGATCCTGCTGACAAAAAGAAGATTGAAGAAACAATCACGGATTATCTTAAGTATAATGACCTCCCTGAGACAGATGTAAACATCCTATGGGACACATTGAAGTCAACCGTTAGAGGAGTCCTCATTGGAATTAAAACGAGAATCAATAAAAAACTTAACTCTGAGCTAATTAATTTAGAACGTGAGAGTAAACTCCTGGAGACCTCCCATGCCAATTCTTAGACAACAATAATATTCTTAATCAACTAACGCAAAAGAAATATGAATATAATAAAATCCTAAGTAATCGTCCTGGAGTATGGATTAATAAATTTAAGGCTCTTAAACTCTGCGAAGCTAACAGAGCAGGTAAATGATTAGCCTCCTATCTCAAACAAAAACAGAGACAGAACACTATTTCCTCTATCAAAGATGCTAGCAATAAAACGCAGACTAAACAGAAAGACATTTTAAATACCTTTAAATACCTTTAAATCCTTCTACGAAGATTTATATAAGAATAATCAAGATTTTAATCCGGAAGAGTGCGCCAACTATTTGAATACACTGAATCTCCCTCAACTGACTGAAGCAGATAAACTAGCTCTAGGGAACCCTATAAGTGAATTAGAAGTGACAAACTCGGTTAAATCTCTGAAAGACAATAAGGCCCCGGGTCCTGACGGCTTCTCAGCCACATTTTATAAGACTTTTGCAGAGTCAATACAACCGACCATGCTAAAAGTATTTAATACTATAGCTCTAAAGGGACGTACAACTAATTCAATGAAATAAGCCAACATCATAGTTATACCCAAAGAAGGGAAGGACCCACTATTACCAAATAATTACAGACCAATATCCCTCCTCAATGTTGACTGTAAAATCTATGCAAAAATACTAGCTACAAGACTTAATGTAGTCCTTCCACACCTGATAAGTAATTCACAAGTTGGTTTTCTTAAGAATCGAATGTCAAATGACAACACCTGCCTGCTATGTCATGTATTAGAAAATGCAACGTTGAAACCGGACCCATCTATAGCAATCACCCTGGATGCAGAGAAGGCGTTCAACAGAGTTTCATGGTCGTTTTAAAAACAATGCATGCAGTCATTTGATTTGGGGGAATCCTACATTAATTATGGCACTTTACTCGACTCCCACGGCACGTATTGCAATAAATGGGTCATTCTCGGAATCTTTCATTCTCCAAAAAGGCACAAGGCAAGGCTGTCCACTCTCTCCATCACTCTTCCTTCTTGCTCTTGAGCCCTTAATACAGGACATCAAACAAAACCCAGATATAAAAGGAATAAGGTTCAATGACACTAACGTTAAATTGGCCGCCTATGCGGATGATATCCTTATAGTGACGGAAGTCCCGGGTCTCTCAATTAACGCTCTGATGCTGACAATAGGGAAATACTCTATACACTCGGGATACAAACTAAACAGGGACAAATGAGAGGTAAAGCCCCTAAATGTCCATTGTACCAGGGAAGATTTTAGGTAATTCAGGTCTTTCGTGGCAACCGGGCCATATAAAATATTTAGGCATAGAATTTGGTAGCAATATAATAGACACTTTACTCCATAATGAAAGTACCACATTGGAAAAAATTAAGAAACTACTAGATACATGGTCTCCAAAGTTTATTACTTGGTGGGGAAGAATTGAAACACTAAAGATGATGATCACACCCCTAATTAATTATTTAATCACCATACTCCCTATTATATTAACTGAAGATTTCCATCGTAAACTAGATGTCCTGTTATCCAAATTTATATGGCAAGGCAAGAAGGCTTGAATTGGACTTAAAAAACTACGATTGGACAAATCATTAGGTGGAGTCAATTTAGCTGACTTCAAAACAGCTTTCCTGGCGAAACAGGGCTCTTAATGGATTTTGCCTCCCATCAATTACACTCCAGTATGGCTAGAGGTACAAAAATCCATTCTTAATAATCTTGACCCTTTTGCCCTGCTTACCTCTAACCATACAAAACTAGTTAGATCAAAATCTATTCTTAAAAATACAAAGGCAGCATTACTAAAATTGGGTAAGAAACTTGACTTCAGCATTAAACGCTCTAAATTGGAATCCATATGGGACAACAGCAACATTTTATATAAAGGCAAAACGATGCATTACGATACCTGGATCGATAAAGGGATCTTCTTCCCCATCAACTAGAAGATTCACCCTACCCGATTACCTTTAAAGAACTCCAAACTAAATATAATTTGGACAACATATAATTTTACAATTTTCTTAAAGTTAGGGCTGTGCTGGCAAAAGCCAATTTACATAACTCCATCCTTACCAAACTTCGTAATGAAAATTAATAAGCTAGGTCGCCAGGTTTCCATGATTTACAAACTACTCCGTCCTAAAAACTCATCGCTTAATAAAAAGCTTATAGCCTTTTGGGAATCACACTCCTCTAACCCAATACCCGATACTGATTGGTCTCAGATATGGAGCTCTACTACCAGAAACAAAATATCCCCGGTCCTATCCCAAACAAAATGATGGCCCCTACACAAAGCCTTCTGGACACTGGCTCGATTACATTTACAACACCTTCGAGATGACCCTCTTTGTTGGAATTGTAAGGAAGAAACAGGCGATTTAGCTCATCTTATTCTGCATTGCAGAACTGTAACACCATTTTGGGACAAGGTATTTGATTTTATTTCAAAACTCTTCTCTTGTAATCTAAAAATGGAAATATCCACTTTAACAACCGGCTTTCTTGGCGTTGATACATTGAATTATGCAGATAAAGCCCTACTGGACCTTTTATTCACATCCGCAGTAAAAATTATTTTGAGTAATTGGAAAGACACGCATAAGGTTTCATATAAAAACTGGATGAACTGGATTATTCACCTTAGAGGCGCAGACAATATCGCTCTTCAAAACTCTCCCTGGAAACCCTCCACTAGACACATGTGGGATAGTCTGGTCACATATTTTAGTACACACAAACCTCCATGATTGACTTTGAAAAGTCTCTCTATCATAGGTCCTTTTCTCCGACACACATATTGGACAAACATCCATCATTAACAGAGGCAGGCCTCTCATTTACTCTGAACTCAATAATTTCTCTTCTCTGCTCTTATTAGTTTCTTCTATTTTCTATCTCTTACTTTTCTTTCTTTCTTATTTCTAGTTTATAGGATAATCAGCTATTAATGTACAGAGTGACTTATTAATATGCTTTATATCTTTCCCACGTCCCATATAGTAATGAAGTTAATAATTATTGTTTATTGGGAAAACTAAAAAAGCCATGTACTTCCTCAATCAATATTTCAAGATAATGATATCATGCTGTACATCGTATGTCATTACTGTTCCTTTTTCTGTTCCGTTTTGAAAACGATTAATAAAAATATTTGAAATGGAAAAAAAAAAAAGAAAAAGAAACTCAGCAGGGAAAAATGAAAAAATGACTAATGTTCAGCATCTTAATGTGATTCAAAAGGTACACTCAGAGCAAGTCACGTAATGCACGCACACAATGTATCAAATTCATGAAATTGTTCCAACCAGCAAATAAACTTAAAAAGACTTGAAATAAATCCAGGAAATTAGCGGTAACTACATGGGTTGAAGAGAAGATCAAAGATTGCTACTCTATTTTTAAAGCTAATATCCAGAACAACCATCATACACAGCCAAAAGTGGTAGCAACAGAGGTTTATCATCCAGCTTGGCATCCACAGATTGATACTAATCAGTTAAATGGAACTAAATCTCAACCCAGGCAGGAAATAGATGGATGGTTAAAACAAGGTATGAAGAAACAAAGTTTAACTCCCCCAGCAAACGATGTGGAATGCCAAATAAAAACGCCTATGGCTTTAAACCAAAATATTGGATTAGAGAATTTAGCAAATAAAAACCTTACCACATCAGCACCTAACAAAGGTAAACATCATCAAACGACTAAAATTATTTGTGAATGGGACCTAGCTAACTCCCTACCTATTTCACCCCTACAGGGAAACCAGAGTAGATCAATGATTAATAGTCTGTGCCCAGGTATAGATCGTGACAATGGGACAGATGAATAGGCTGAGACCTTTTATTACACTAACCGTGCCGAGCTTATCTTCAACACTATTTATGAATGTAGAGGTCCTCATGATATTCTTAATCTCATTGCAAAAAGCAAAGTGCAATTTCTAATGTGAAAAATATTGATTTTTCGATCTAGTGTGGTTCTCTAAGGCACTGAGCATCGTACTGCTTGTCGAAAAGGTTGACAGTGAATTACCCAGAGATTACCTTTGTTCGGTGTGTTCCTGGAAGAACAGGTCTGTAATGACTTTGAAGGCTCTAATTCAAGTTGGAGGCTAAGTCTGGTGGTTCTGATGCTGTTATGAAGTTGGCACATTACATTGGATTTGGAGTTCCAGTGATGATGCAGCTTGGACATCTACCCTGACCAGGACTGATGCACAAACAACTTCAAGCTTGAATGGGGAAAGTCATACACTGGGGCAAGGACACAGCAACCTTGCATCAGGGTGAAAAGAGACACTCGATATGGACACATTGAATCTACAACAGGGACTCTGACTCTGGGGCATGGGCACACTAACCTTGAAAGAAGAAGATAGAGACATTCAGGGTTGCTCTTAAGATTATAAAGTAAAACTTCATCCCACCAAAGTATCACAGCCACAACTTGGACCACCAAAGCAAGCATACATAGGCAAGTTTACACCCACCACGTCTATCCCCACATATTCTCAGGATATAATATCAAGATACATATACAACAACAGAAAACTCACACTCACCCACATCTGCAAACCATATGACTCTGCAGTAGTTGCTACAAAAAAACTTGCAAGACGATATGGGAAACATAAGCTGGTAGAATACCAGGCATGTTTATTTATTTATTTTATTTTATTTGCAAAGTTTTATATAGCACTGGCTAGACCCGGAGGTATCAGAGCGCTTTACATGAGGATCAGTGAGTTACAGGTTCCATAATTATATAGACAAGTATAGACATAGGAGAAAAGAAAAGAAAAAAAAACATGAGATTACACAATAATGTGAGATTATTAGCGCGTACACACATCTTATGGGGAGTGAAGAGGTAGAGGGGGAATGGTAAACGGGGGTAGGTAATGCAGGTAGGAAGAACACAACGGTGAGGCGAGGAAAACGATGTCCGATGTCTGGCTGGGTAGGTACCAGCCGAGGGGTGAACCAGAGCCAAACTCCTCTATAGCTGCATATGACAGCTCCACCGGGCATCAGCCAAAGTTGCTCGGGCACCGCGGCTTTACATGAGGATCAGCGAGTTACAGGTTACAAAATTACATCAGTTACAGGAGCCAAGAATAAACGTAAGGAGAAAAACAGTGATTACACAGTAACAAGAGATATTAACGTATAAGCTAGGAAGGGGAGGTATTTGAATACGATCCCAAGGCAGGCAGTCCCTCGCCGCCTGCCACCTGATGAGCCAAATTACACTGTGGCCCTGCCAACGGTGTTTGCCATATTTTGGGGGAGGGAAGACCCCTCCCACCGGTGGACCAACAGCCCACGCCCCTGCTCACGCCCCATAAGGGGGCGGAGCCTGCCAGGCAACCCCCGGTTGCTCAGGTCCACAACCACCCGTAGGAATAACGGGGCGCCGTCGCTCCGCCAGGGTCCAACGCGAGGACCTCCCTGGGGATATTTGGCCTTTGCACCCTTGTGCTTCTGCAGATGGTACCCGCATGTACCTTACAGCCTCTGGATCGCCCTGTAACTCTGCCTGCAACACAAAAGAATACATTAGACAAAACCCCCCCCACACCCTGCCTGAACGCTGGGTATGCGGTATGGAGGGAAACGGCATCAGGGTAGTGGGCAAAGAGGGCGCCCAGTGGGCGGTGAGAGGTATATGTACCTCACCTCCTGCCCCCTCTGCCCGGAAGTGACGTGGGACACCGGACCCCTGAGGGTCCCAACCACTGGGAGGCTCCCTCCTGTGCCATCTTGTGGCACTAAGGCGGCCGCCCTCTTAGCGGGTCTCCTTCGTGGACCCCGGGCAGCCTGCATAGTGCCAATATCGGCAACACTCGCCAATCCCCCCATACAGCAATCTCCTAGAGAAATAACCAGACAAGACACCTTCTTTGTGGAGAAAACTGCTGCAGGTTTATTAGCATTACAAATATGCCAACATGGTGGGTTATCTTACGGGCGATCCCAAGGCAGGCAGCCCCTCGCCGCCTGCCACCTGATGAGCCAAATTACACTGTGGCCCTGCCAACGGTGTTTGCCATATTTTGGGGGAGGGAAGACCCCTCCCACCGGTGGACCAACAGCTCACGCCCCATAAGGGGGCGGAGCCTGCCAGGCAACCCCCGGTTGCTCAGGTCCACAACCGCCCATAGGACTAATGGGGCACCGTCGCTCCTTCAGGGTCCAACGTGAGGACCTCCCTGGGGATATTTGGCCTTTGCACCCTTGTTGTGCTTCTGCAGATGGTACCCGCATGTACCTTACAGCCTCTGGATCGCCCTGTAACTCCGCCACAGCTCTGGGTGTGGCCACCGTCACCCCAGAGCCCCCCACCAAGATAGCCTCCATTACTTACACCCTGCTGTCTCAAGGCCTCCCCCAGATCAAGTAAGAACAGGTCCATACCCACTCTGGACAGGTGTACCCCATCTTCATCCAAACACCCTGTGGCCTTAGTGTGCAGTAACCCATGACGGATGAAGCCAAAACCCTTTGCTCAGTGAATTTCCTCATGGCACTGTTAACCTTCCTGCGAGAGACCTCCATGGCTTCCTTAGATCGTGCGCCCTGCCACACCTGCCGGGCGTTATCTCAGACCACCATATTTCACAGGTCCCCAGCTGGTTGCTCAATTTACACATGGTGACCGTCATTTCTTGAAGCAGTGCCCTTCTCCCCAGAGCTGCCAGGTCATTCCCTCCCAGGTGTATGACCATCACATTAGGAGGAGGAATCCCCCCCCCCAAGTTTCTGCTGCAGCTTCTCCAGCAAGCAGGTCCAGCGCAAGCCTGGGTATCCTAGCCACCACCTTCCCACAGTCCATAGCCCCATTTCAGTGGCCTTCAAGACCGGATGTATCTCTTGTGTAACACTGGGGCTCCAAGCGCCCCACCTGTTTGATGCGTTCAGCTGACAGGCATGCCCTAAACGCTGTGGTAGCTGCTCCTATGCGGAATGAGTGGCTGCCGAATCGTTTGCCTGTGGACTTGGCATGCAGCAAGCCATGCCTGAAAAGCCAAACCCCCTCTGTTCCGGGTATTTACACATGGCACTGTTAACTCTCCTGCGCGAGGTGACCATGGCCTCCCCAGACCGGGCTCCTCACCACCCTCAACGAGGGGTTATTTCTGACCCCTTAACTCACATGCCCCCTGGAGGACTTCAATTCTTGCCACAGATCCCTCTTCCCCCATAGAGTCAGATCATTGCCTCCCAGGTGTCTGACCAGGATGTTGGGAGGAGAGACCCCCCCTAGTCTGTGCTGCAGCTTATTCAGCAAGCTGTCCCAGCGCCTGCCTAGGTACCCCACCCAGTTAACCTGGTGGCGGAAAAGCCATGCCTCCCTTCCCTGCTTTCCGCCCACCGTGCCGCTCGCAAGATGCCTGAATGGCCAGTCACACAGATCTAAGATCCTTGCAGAAAAGCAACGTAAAGTTGCCAAACACCTTTCTTGACTCATTGTAACCAACCCATACCACTCAACTTACACCTGGAGGAAATAATTCCTTACAGCCGTGCCCTCCTACCCAGGAAATTCAAATCAAATTCAAAGACGTGAGTCCCGTGCTCTCCATGCCACTGGAGTCAAGCTATCCTAGCTGATGAGGGGTGAAACCTCGAAACCGGTTCTAGGATGCTTGTTTCCAGTCCAGGGAGGACCTAGGCTGCCAGTTCGGCCTGCACTGCTCCCATTGGGTGCAGGGTCAAGACTGATTTGCATATGGCTGGGTTCAAACTGGAAGGGCATGGGGAGCAAAAAAACGATGGATTTAGGCCCAGATCTCTGTACTGGGGTGAATGTATGACATTGCTCCGCATTCTGTCCATCAATTGTTCTATTTGCACATATCATTCATTGCATCCATTTATAATTCTTTTGCAGGGACAGGAATTACAAAAATACAATTTATTTCAGTGAACTAGATGACACCTCCTTTCTTAGCTCAGCAACACCACTTAAATAACTTGGTATCCTTCTGCTACCAGCCTTTCTGGCACAGAAGATGTTACCACTTTGTGCCTCCTGAAAAAGATGAAAGAGAATTTTGCCAGTTGGAAACGTCACTCACTCGCTGACAAAGTTGCAGTGCTGCTGGTCCAAGTTCATTTGGATGGGGATAGGACTGGCCCAGTGCTTGCTAGTGCCCCAGAAGATGGAACTGCAGCCATGTTATGGGTTCTTATCGCGTGGGTGACACGTGACACTGACAAATGCTGATGGATGAATGACTAGGTACTGAGTGGCTATCACTGTGGGGGGCCATGATCCCGAAAGAAGCTGAGGATCCCCAATCTTCACTGTCACAGACTATTATGGTTCTGCTAACATCATGGAACCATACTAACACCAGCACATTCCGACATCTTTCCCACTCCCCTGTCACAACACTGGGGTTGAAAGGGAATCCTTTTGCTCACTGGAAGAAGGCGGACTGAATAACACTGAGGGGCAAAAAGGGACAAATCAGATCATTCGGGCGGATCAAAAATGATTTTGGGCGGTAAGAGGTTGACAAGCTACCTGCAGGTCAGGCAGTGCGCACAAAACCCTCTAGTAAAGCCGGGAGCAAGAGGAAACTTATTATGAACACCTACTACTTAGCCAAAATGCAGCAGAGTCCACTATGTCCAAGCTCCACTGCATCCTTAACTCTCAGGTGGCACAACAGATACTACTGTTCCAGACAGCTTTGAATAAAATCTAGGCATAGCATACACCCAAACAGCCAATAAGAAGACATTCTAAAAAGGAGGAACCACTTCGCTATGATGCCGGCATAGAGAGATCATATACACAATGCTTTAGAGTTGTTACTACATGCCAGACAGATAGCAGATGATTGACAAGGACATCTGTGCTGGAGGGGGTATGGCGTGCCAGTCACACAATCTGCCAAGGTCATGTCCTAAACTGGCACAATATTGGGAGAAGGTGCTGAGAGTAATTAAGGAAGACAAAACGAGCTGCATGTCCAGTGGTGGTGGTTGAAGGCCCTTCTACTGGTGGTCATATTATTGGGAAGTCCATTGACAGCCTCATGCCACCCTACCCCAGCAAAGGCAAGACCATTTCACATATAGTATTGGAAGAGAAGCAATCCATCATTGTTCTTATGGGCCCCCATGACCATGCTTTCACGTAGGTGTGGTTGCCTAAGGTGGGATGGAATCTAGTGATGGAAGAAATAGTCATATTTACATAGGAACAGGTGCCTGGCTTCCACACGTCTTAAAAATATGAAATACTAAGCCTGCCGAATTACCACAGCTGTGGTGAGGGATTCACAACATTAAGAGGAACTTAAGGTTGAAAATCACTCTCTGTAGGTCTTTCCAGTTCACCCTGAGCTCATTTTGCGATATTAGCTCATTTATTAGCAGATTGTGAAGAGAGGTGAAATCGCACGAGAAATGGTGGCACCGTGTGAGTTGACAAGTGCAGTATTTTATTTGAATAGAAAACTCATGCCAGAAAGGGTGCACCAGAATTGTGCGCCCTGTGGCGCACCTACACCCACTTTAAAATACCAAATGCTAAGGTATGCAAAGCTGCCACAGGGGCACCTTTCAGCAACTACGTAAGGATTTTACTTTGTTAAGGTGCCAAAGATGGACGTGTAAGGTGCACTGGAAGGGCACGTGATCTTTTATTTATATTTTAACCAATGAGGTTAAGGCAGGAGCTGCTTTTATCTACTACTGTATGCCCACAAGTTAATTCGGCGCGTTTATGGGCACATGGTCAGTGATTGCCTAGTCGGATATACTTTTGATGCAACCCAAATTTCGCTGCACGTTAATAAGTCAAGAGATGATGTTGCAAAACGTATGTTGTGCAGCCGCAGCGCAGCACTTTTATCTTATATTTATTTGTAATTGTAATTGTAAAACATTTGTAAAGCGCATGGTTACCAAAGGCATCCCAGCGCTAGAGGCCGAAGTTCATGAACTACATATCAGTTTATGGAAACAGGAAGGTTTTTATACGTTTCCGGAAGACCAGATGGTTAGTTTCACACTGAATGGCAAGGGGGAGGGAGTTCCATAGCCTTGCTGCGTTACATGAAAAAAGGCGACCCCCTGTACGTGCTTTCCTGATTCTAGGTACAGCTGCCAACTGTTTATTGCATGATCGCAGGGTTCTCTCAGGATGGTAAGAGGAAATGAGGGAGCGTGTGATAGGTGGGCCAGAACCTAACAGTACCTTGTGTGAAATGCAGAGAGCCTTGAACTGCACTCTCTGCTGAATGGGCAGCCAGTGAAGGGCGGCCAGAGCAGCCCCTGCTGACTGTCGGCTGGGAATATTCAAAAGTTGTTGTGCCGCACAGTTCTGTACAATTTGCAGTTTCTTAACCGTGGAGCAAGGTGCTCCTAAGTATAGGGCATTGGCGTAGTCGAGCCTAGAAAGAATAAGGGACTGGACCACCACTTTCCTTGCAGAGAAAGGGAGGAGAGGAATGATTTTCCGTGTCATCCTCATCAGCCCAAAGCAGCTACCAGCAACCTTCCTTGCTTGCTCCCCAAAATCAAGGTTACGATCTAACCAAACCCCCAAACTCTTGATATAATCTTTGGGGGATGGGGGAGGGCCGAAGCAACTCGGCCAAGATGATATTATATTGGGTACAGAAGGTTTACCCAGAAACATCAGCTCTGTTTTAGATCCGTTCAACTTCAAGAATGAGCCCTCCATCCATGCTGAGACCTCTCGAAGTGTATATCACCCGGGAGGGCAGCATGTATTTTATCTTATATTTATTTGTGTGGTGCCCATATCACCCGGGAGGGCAGCATGTTTTTTTTATCTTATATTTATTTGTGTGGTGTCCATATCACCCGGGAGGGCAGCATGTCTTTTATCTTATATTTATTTGTGTAGTAAACATAAAACCCGGGAGGGCAGCATCTCTTTTATCTTATATTTCTTTGTGTGGTACCCACATCACCCAGGAGGGCAGCATGTCTTTTATCTTATATTTATTTGTGTGGTACCCACATCCCCAGGAGGGCAGCATCTCTTTTATCTTATATTTCTTTGTGTGGTACCCACATCACCCAGGAGGGCAGCATGTCTTTTATCTTATATTTATTTGTGTGGTACCCCCATCCCCAGGAGGGCAGCATGTCTTTTATCTTATATTTATTTGTGTAGTAACCATAAAACCCGGGAGGGCAGAATGTCTTTTATCTTATATTTCTTTGTGTGGTACCCACATCACCCAGGAGGGCAGCATGTCTTTTATCTTATATTTATTTGTGTAGTAACCATAAAACCCGGGAGGGCAGCATGTCTTTTATCTTATATTTCTTTGTGTGGTACCCACATCACCCAGGAGGGCAGCATGTCTTTTATCTTATATTTATTTGTGTGGTACCCACATCCCCAGGAGGGCAGCATCTCTTTTATCTTATATTTCTTTGTGTGGTACCCACATCACCCAGGAGGGCAGCATGTCTTTTATCTTATATTTATTTGTGTGGTACCCACATCCCCAGGAGGGCAGCATGTCTTTTATCTTATATTTATTTGTGTGGTACCCACATCCCCCAGGAGGGCAGCATCTCTTTTATCTTATATTTATTTGTGTTGTACCCATATCACCCAGGAGGGCAGCATGTCTTTTATCTTATATTTATTTGTGTGGTACCCACATCCCCCAGGAGGGCAGCATGTCGCGGTCGAAGGAGGTACAGGCCAGTCTGGAGCTACTGAAAGAGCCAGTAGTTCTTTACTGTCGTCGACACCGCTTTCGTCAATCAGTCAGTCAGTCAAGTTTATTATGATATGAAACTACTACGGAGGTCCCCAAAATTACACACTATAAATAAAACAAGAAATGCTTCGTCAGTGTAGTATTTGCTCCTATCTAAACTCGGGACTTGAACGGTTTCTTAAGGCATACTTGTGCTGGGTTTCTATGTTCGCACTTGTCCTATTTTCGCGGCTCTTCTCTAACTACCTACTATGGTTTGTTTTACTCATCATTTATTTTTGAGTGGTCCCTTCTTCCCACCGATCCACAGATCCACCCGCCATTGATAAAGAAGTGATTCTTCACCCTCTCAGAGAGAGGACTTATTTTAATTACTCCTTCCACACATTCTTAATTATCCCTTTGTAGACAAAAAAAGAGATTGGAGAGCTTAGAATACAGCTACCAAGATTTAAAAGGAAAGGCGTTCTGACAACTTACTGCTTTAAAGTTAGTCTATTTGTAAAGAAATAAAACAAAAGATATCGAAATCTGGAGTTCTTGTAAAGAAAGTGAACAAAAAAGTCAATATTTGTTTATGTTGCTGATGTGGAAGTTCAGAAACAGGAATGCTTTTTAAAAAAGCAGTCAGATTTTAAGACAACAATGCAGATGATTTATGGTTCGGTAAGATATTTAATTTAGGGACATAAATGCAAATCCGAGTTGAATGACCAAAGAACCAACTGGAAGGATAAAAGAAGACACAGCCTTAAACTAACACAACCAGTAATTTTTAAACATCAGGAGTTTAAAAGCAGGATTACTGCCAGCTGTAAATGGTGCAGAGCAGGTGGAGCCGTGAAGAAGTGATGTATCCACAAAAGAGCAGCAGGAAGGATGGAACTAGCAATTTGGGCCAGGAAGTCCGAGCTTGTAAGAAACGGGTACGGAAAAAAGACCTCTTTGCAAAGACTTTTGCATTAAGTTCAGTCCATGCAAGTAGTGTCCGTGACAGCATTGTTTCCAAGGGAATTCTCCCTAGGCTACTCGCCTATTTTTTAATTACTTATTTTTATTTTTTTAAATGCACACCTGTCATATCCAATAGGATTACAGTCCTAGGTATAAGCTCCCTGTTCAACTGTTTCTGTCCCAGCATAAGAAAGCACATTCATTCGTGTCCTGTTAATCTATATTCCCGATTGCACGAAGAGGCATTCCATACACTTGTTCAAAAATAGAACCAATTAAAGAAATGAGAGCCGGAAATAGGATTGCAAAGAAAACACGGGCAGTAGATGTTTCAGTAACCCGTAGCTTATGTTTACCATAATTTAAATCATGCAGTTCTACGAATGTATCACATTTATTAAAAATCGATGTAGCAGTCTAGCAGCATTTTCTCTGAGCTCATGATGTATTAGTTTGTTTAGGTAGACCAGGTATATGTATGAGATAAAGTACCCTCTTGATGGATATTGCAAGTCACTGAGGAGTTCCATGAGACATTTAGGCTTACAGACTCATAAGGCCACAGGATCCCCTGCACCAACTTCCTTTATACTGACTGAAGGCAGCTGTTCCCTAAAGCACTGTGATGTATCAAGTCACTTGTAATAACTTATTACAAATGACTTGATGCATCTTATTTTCTTATTACAGGCGTGTCTGATGTCAGATGGTGACTATAATAAGAAAATAAAAGATGCTAGAATGTAGGGAGATTATTTATAGACCACCACATATAAATCTGACCTAGAGATACATAGCAGATTTCTCCCACCCATCACTAATTCAATCCAGTTCACATGGCAGACAATCTTGCACTGGTTTCCATCACGTAAAACTTTGACGATTTGTGTTCAGACTAGGTTTACCGTGTAAAATACGTACCAGAGATGCTCCTGTGAAGTGAAATGTTCTTCAACACTATTAGAGACAAAATAGTTGTGCATATGAAATGACTGATATTGTGTGACTATATTTTGAGTGTTTGTAAAAATGTTACATAAAGAAAGAAGACTTGTGAATGAAGAATACGCAGAGTGATGGATCCATAAAAGAAGGGAGAACTGGATGAAGAAGTGAGGCTGTCATAGCTCACCGTGGACTCTGCCGCCTCTAGCCGCTAATCGTGCTCTTCAGTGGTGAAGGGATGGCGCGGGGCCCTCTGCATCCTGTCGCTTCCAAAACGTGTCCTGCTTTCCTTCTCTCGATTTACATAGCTGTGCACCTCGCTTTATAGAATTGTAGGTAAACCCTCCTAATGGATTTCTGTTCACTGGTGCACACACTGGTTATGTCTGCGTTACACTAACTTGTGCTTGTGAAAAGCTTTATCAAAGTTCGGTGAAAAGCAGAAGCAAGGAAGTGCACAGGAGCGAGTGGTCTGATGTGGGTCATCCGTGACTAGGGCCCCTTCATGTCTGCCTTTGGCTCCTCATATTTTTACCGGCTAGGCAGGAAGGCCGAGTAAAAACAACCTTCCGGTGAGGCGGGAGCAGGGCAGAGAGGAGGCAGCAAGGACTGGGCAGTAGCACGGCGTGGGGAGAGGCAGTGCGGGGGCTGAAGATGTAGGAACATCTCCCACACACGTCAAAGAGTGAGGCTGAAAAGGTAGGAGAGGAGCTCCCTGTCCTACTGACCCCTCCCTGGTCACTATCACACTGAACGGGTAGTGTTCAGTGAATGACTCTGTGAACCTCTGTGGGCGCCTGAAGCCACTTGACTTCAGGGATATATAAGGAATGAGCTCCCCTAACCAGTGAGAGGGCAGCTGGCTGGAAGTCCCAGAAGAGGGGGTGGCGTGAGGTTCCATCATCCTCCCCCCACCCTGAGCTTCACTCCCTCTTTCCCTCTCAGGGATTCTCAGCGTGATGTTTAGACTTTTCTTTCCCCGATGAATACTTTGTGTGCACTCAATGTGGGCTTGTTTGTTCTGTAGAAAGTCCTGTTCCTGTGTTAGAATTGGTGTCCTTGAATAACCGAAAAAATGGCTCAGGAAATGAAAAGCAGAGTAGGAGCTTTTGTGAATAAAAAACACAAGTTAGGACAATGAAGAGCAGAATCAAAAAGATGTATTGTACACCACAGAGAGACTGGGACAGTGGGTTGAGGGGGAACTAATCTTCTCTGTATTATACCAGAATACCCTATAACTGCAGTGAGCTGCTGGAACCTGAGCAGACAACTCTATTATCGTATAAATGAAACAAAAACGCAATTAATTGTAACTTCCTTAAAATATTCATGACTCACTGACAAATGTCCAAGAAATACTCTCTTACATTCACGCTGGGACGTTGCAGCTACACGAGGAGTGTCAGAGAGTAAAGACTCCATACACATGTGTGGGTGAGAGCACCTCCCACGAGCATCAGAAGGAGAACTAACAAACTAGCAGCCTCCTGGTCTCGACACTGATGGTTCTCACAGAAGACACCATCTAGCAGACAGGAATCTGCTTGTTTGTCCCACAATACCCCTCGCTTCTGCTGCTGACCCTGCTTGACCAGTGTCCCTTGATGTTGATGCTCAGTGCAAAGTCCCCAAACTGAGCTCTACCTCTCTCTATGTGAAGGACAACTACGAGTCCAAACACGCTATTCATGAATCAGCCGCTTCATCCAGAAGTGTCAGGCAACCATTGGACCAACTGTACCTGCAGCGTGCGCTGAAAAAACATAATCACTGCACATTATAATCTTTCCATTCATTCTGTTTCACTGCATACAAAATCATATTATTTTATTCAGTACAGTAGATTTACACGAGCAAGGCATCTTTATAACCTCTGGAACTCCGTCTGATGTTGTGCAGCCGTGCTTCTAATCAATGCCCACACAACATCAGACAGTACTTGGAAATGTAAAAGTGGCCTGTGGTACAAAAACATAGGGCCTAATTACAATGTCGTCCAGAAAGCCTCCAACCGCTGGTCGCAGGCTTTCTGACCGACATGGTAGGTTTAAAGTCCGACCACCGTATTATGATGACGGCGGTCGGAGTTTAAACCAGCTGGGGAATCTGACGCAGCCAGTCGGAAAGCCCTCATAATCCCTTAAGGACGGCGTTTATGCCACCAGGATTATAATGTCGGTTTCCAACAGCCAACCCATGTTGGCCTTTCAGACATGGATTGGCTGCCAGAAACTGACTTTGGGGGCTAGCAGGACCCCCTTCCACCTGACCCTCCGCATTTGGCCCTGGGTGGCACCTCTGGGGCCTCCTCCACATCCCTGCACCGTGTGGCAGGCACCATCAGGTGCCTGCCACACCGTGCAGGGATGTTTATAAACTTCCATTTTTCAATGGGAGCTTGGACTGTGGGTGGTTTCAGCCCGCCGTACAAGCTTCCGTTGAAAAATGGAAGTTTGCGACCTCACCATCCAAATAATGCTGCCGTAACCTCCGACCTGAGGTCGTCGGTTCCCAATCCGCAACGGTGTCGGTCTTAGGCAACTCCGAACTACATCGTAATGAGGGCCATAGTCTTATTTATCACAAGCCCAATATAGCCAATGCATGCGGAATACAGCAGATGCACTATCGTCACCTTTTCACAGAGTATTCCTTCACCAAACAGAAAATAAAGGGCATAGTCTAAAAGTGACATCAATTACAACTCATACTCAAACAAATTCTTATTGGAAGTCAAACAGTCAGCTCCCCAATAATGGCCATGCCTCTAACATCCTTCTTTTCATCAAAACCAGAACCCTCAAGGAACAAGAATGCTACTTGTGCCAGGATTCACCCAAACTAAAAGGAGTGGTTATAGATTTTAACATCTATTGCTCCATGGTGTAGGTTTCCACTGGTGAAGCGCTTCACATGTGCGGAAGAAAAACTACACAGCCAGGAAATATGAACGCCATGGTTTTAAAACACACACTCCATTGTTCAAAAACTAGGTGGGGATTTAATGGCACCCGATGGCTTTTAATTGTGCACCCTAACGTATCATGACAAGGGAATTGCAAACTGACCATAGGAAGAGTTGTCCTGTTGTAAATATAACCTGCACTTCATCAGCATTTTTGTCTCCTTGTCCTTCTACATCTGTCAGTGGGACATTACATGGTGTGTCATTCCCTGCTCACCAGCATTGAACACACTGTCCTCAAATGGATCACCTACTATTTGACCAACAGGTCACGGCAGATTAAAATTGACAACATCTCTTCCAGTTCTGTTGTGCTCTCACACGGAGTTTCACAAAGTTGTGTAATAACACCAAATCTTTTCATGATCTCAACAGAATCTCTTTGTGTTGTACTTAAGAACTCAGGAATACTTCATCATAAGTATGTGGGCGATACACCGGTCTTCTTCTCCAGGTGGTGTCCAAAAGCTGCAACAGGCACAAGACTGTTTGACTTCACATCACTTGAAACCTAATCTCTTCTCCTCATCTAGCCATCCTACTCAGTGTTTTCAGTCTAAACTTGCTTGACACTTGTGTCAAAAGCATCTGTAACAACAATTTGGTCCATAAGCACCTGTGCACTAGTGAAGAGAAGATTCCTAATATCACCTTTTTCCACAATGAGAGCGTCAATTACAATTTAAGGGGAGCGGTCTTCTAGATCTAGTCATATAGCACATGAATCTGTTAATTGTGCCTGCAAAATCATCAAGATAGTTCGCTTAATATCCCCTTCAATCTCAATCCATGTTTTGTACATCAAATCCGGTTTACTTCAATGCACATTCAACTTAAATAAAATCATTAGCCTCTTCTGTATTCAGGACAGTTTTAAGTTAAAGGAGAGCTATTTTGGTTTCTGCTGCATCATAGCTATTGGCCATTCTCTGCAGGGCAATCTTTTTGTGCGGCACCCAGTCTCTAAGCTGCAGCTACCCTTTTTCTTTAAAGTGCTGCTGCTTTTGTCATGATTGTTTTTTGTCACCTCTCACTTGAGAGTAAGTTTGTCAGTTTTCAGGAATGGGCACCCTCATACGGATAAGAAATCATATCTGCACATTCCTGGGAAGAGTTAGAATAATTCTTCTAAGAGAATTTTCACCTCTGTAGAGCCTTAATATTGCCTAGATTCATTATGCGCGTGTTGACGTCGACGCAAGTACCACAAGTGTTTAAGTAACATCTAAAAAGCCAAGCAAATCAAGGTTTGTGTGGTTTTGCATCGCTTTTTAGCTGCAGAGTAACATAACATCACACCATGTGCTGCCTTGCATTACCCTTCGCCATATAGGCATTACATAGGTGGAGCGTTGACGTTCCCATGCATCCCCCCCATGTATTTTGAGGCAAACACAAATTTACTATAGGAGGGAAACCTAGGTTTGGCTCGTTAGACCTTTCAGCCTGAGGATGGTCTTCCCTCTATTTGTTTGCCTTCCTCCTCCATTTTACCTGATCCAATTTTTGCTGGCCTTAGGACTCTGTGCACTTTACCACTGCTAGCCAGTGCTGAAGTGCATGTGTTCACTCCTCAAAACATGGTAATATTGGTTTATCCCCAATCTGCATATTTTGTTTACTTATAAGTCCCTAGTAAAGTGGTATTGTTGTACTCGAGGCCTAAAAATTCAATGCTGCTATTGGGCCTGCAGCACTTATTGTACCACCCACTTACGTAGCCCTTTAAACATGTCTCAGGCCAGCCATAGCAGCCATTGCAGCCTGTGTGCAGTTTTAAACTGCTATGTTGACCTGGCAAAATAAACTTTTTGCCAGGCCCAAACCTTCCTTTTTGATGCATATAAGCCACACCCTAGGGTAGGCCTTGGACAGTCCGAAGGGCAAAGGGCAGTGTATTTAATGACAAGGACATATACTTTTAAGTTTTCTATGTCCTGGTAGTGAAAACCTCTTAAATTATCAAATTAGATTTTCTCTACTGCAAGGCCTACATCTCCCATAGGATAACATTAAAGTTACCTTGTTACATTTAATAAGCTGTAATTTCCAAATGGGTGCCGGTAATCAGTTTATGTTCGGTGTCTTTGGAATTGTAATGAAAAATTTAAACTTATGGGGAAGTCAGATTTCAAATTATATTTTTGAAAATGCTACATTTAGCCCTTTAGTGCCTGTAGCCTTTCTCTTGGTCACAGGGGTATACCTGACATTTGGGCTTTGTGTATTCTGTTGTGGGGTTCAACAGGGCCAGTGATCAAAAGCCTCCATTTTGTAATACACATCTAAACTTGACATCTTTTGTTGCGGGGATTCTGCTCATACACAGAACTATGCACAAGAAAACAGAACCTCAGTAAATAGGGGTGTACCTCCTATCACCTTAGTACCCAAAATCCCAACCGACTAGCAATAGTGTCTCATTCAGTCTCCTACAAATATCAAGAAGCTACGAATGTTTAGACAACCCAGAACACGAGCACTCCCGACTCACCTCAGAGTCGTGCGAACAAGACAATCTTTCGCTCTCACGTACTTGTCCACAATAAAAATAATCAGAGTCACTAAATAAGTTCAAAATGTTTATTTTGACTATAGTGATCCATGATACAGTATGCAAACCACAACTAGCAGCAAAATGCATAAAGCAAGAATCATTAGCATTGTTACAATACCATAGAATATAAAAGGAGTCGTAATTTTATAAAGACTGTAAAAAAGGCTAAATAACTGAGCCTAATCACCCTCCCCAAGGCAGTAAGAAGTTATTTTATATAACAGAAGATCACTAGGCGTTATTAGCAGACCCCTACCTGAAAGCCTAAACCCAAGGGTTTACATCATAGGAACGAGAAAGCAAAAGACACACAATTGATGGACGGAATGCAGAACAAATCAAAACATTCACCCCCAGTCAAGAGATCTGGGTTAAATCCATCATTCTTTTGCTCACCATGCCACCCCAGTTTAGACCTGGCCATATGCAAATCAGTCTTGACCCTGTGCCTCATGGGAACAGTCCAGCCCGAACTGCCAAGCCAGGTCCTCCCTGGACCGGAAACAAGCATCCTAGGACCGGTTTCGGGGTTTCACCCCTCATCAGCCAGCATAGCTTGATTCCAGTGGCACAGTGAGCCCAGAACCCACGTCTGGGCATACCTGGCGCACTTAGGGCGAGAAAGCAAAAGACACACAATTGATGGACGGAATGCAGAACAAATCAAAACATTCACCCCCAGTCAAGAGATCTGGGTTAAATCCATCATTCTTTTGCTCACCATGCCACCCCAGTTTAGACCTGGGCGTATGCAAATCAGTCTTGACCCTGTGCCTCATGGGAACAGTCCAGCCCGAACTGCCAAGCCAGGTCCTCCCTGGACCGGAAACAAGCATCCTAGGACCGGTTTCGGGGTTTCACCCCTCATCAGCCAGCATAGCTTGATTCCAGTGGCACAGTGAGCCCAGAACCCACGTCTGGGCATACCTGGCGCACTTAGGGCGAGAAAGCAAAAGACACACAATTGATGGACGGAATGCAGAACAAATCAAAACATTCACCCCCAGTCAAGAGATCTGGGTTAAATCCATCATTCTTTTGCTCACCATGCCACCCCAGTTTAGACCTGGCCATATGCAAATGAGTCTTGACCCTGTGCCTCATGGGAACAGTCCAGCCCGAACTGCCAAGCCAGGTCCTCCCTGGACCGGAAACAAGCATCCTAGGACCGGTTTCGGGGTTTCACCCCTCATCAGCCAGGATAGCTTGATTCCAGTGGCACAGTGAGCCCAGGACCCACGTCTGGGCATACCTGGCGCACTTAAACATTCCAAACTAGAATGGCATGGTGAGCAAAAAAACGATGGATTTAGGCCCAGATCTCTGTACTGTGGTGAATGTATGACATTGTTCTGCATTAAGTCCATCAATTGTTGTTTTTGCATTTGTCACCCTAAGTGGGACGGGTATGCCCAGACGTGGGTCCCGTGCTCTCCATGCCACTGGAGTCAAGCTATCCTGGCTGATGAGGGCTGAAAGCCCGAAACCGGTCCTAGGATGCTTGTTTCCAGTCCAGGGAGGACCTGGCCTGTCAGTTCGGGCTGGACTGTTCCCATTGGGTGCAGGGTCAAGACTGATTTGCATATGGCTGGGTCCAAACTAGAATGGCATGGTGAGCAAAAAAACGATGGGTTTAGGCCCAGATCTCTGTACTGGGGTGAATGTATGACATTGTTCTGCATTCTGTCCATCAATTGTTGTTTTTGCATACATCATAGGAACAGCAGCGTTCAGCTCCATGGAATGGCTTTCTTCGAGTGTGTTTCAAAAACGTGCAACAACGTTATATCAAAGCATGATTCTTCCACATTGCAGCTGTTGGTAACATGTTTTGTCTAGGTAATAGGGACTGACCAGAACAGAATAACAAGAGACATTGTTGACTGACCTTGCATATTATTTTCAGACAGAATTGAAGGGAAGGCTAAGAACGTGAAAAACAATCTGTTATCATGTACAGGGCAGAGGCAAAGTGTCGCGAAAACAAATGCTTAGCAGAGGCGTGCGCAAAAGCAGCAGCATAGGGCAAGCAAAACTCATGCTAACAATGTCGACAATGTGTCTTAGGGCCATATAACCCCATATAACACTTTTTAGAGGGTAACTTTTTACATGCTTTGCACGCACATCGTTGCATACTTAGAAATCATTCTGCAGGCAGTACATTTCTTGGCAGGCATATTTATCAGAGTTGCATAGCACACTCTGTACAAAATGGAAACTTTTGTTCACTGGCCCTGTTGAACTCTACAACAGAATGCCAAAACTCAAATGTCAGCTACACCCAGCCATGTGTCCAAGAGACAACCAACATGAATTAAAGGGCTAAGGCAGGAAAATGGCAACTTTCTAAAAGTAACATTTTCAAAATTATAATTTAAAATCCGACTTCACCATAAGATAAAAATGTTCATTATGTTGCAAAGTCATCCTAAGTGCCCTGTGCACCTCCATTTTTTGCTGAGTGGTGCTGGTGGTAAGTGGCTCAGACTGTATCCTGAGGTCTGCTAGGCAGGGCCAGGACCAGTGCTATGGTGAAAGCACGACGAGAATACAATAAAAACACCTACATACATGAAGGTACACTATTTATTAGGGTACACGTATAAGTGGCATGACCTACCCTATAAATCCCTTTTACATAATAGGGTAGCGGGATTGCTACTACATTTAAGTCCCTAGTATATAATAGGGCATGGCAATTTAGAGGCCAGCAGCTCTTTCTGCACTTTCATGTGTTTACTGCTGAGAGCCTGAGGTCAGTTTAAAAGCAGACCTGGGTTGCAGAATTACAACATTTTGGCACATTAGGTACCCCCAGGGTCTCCCCTAGGTGTCCCAGGGGTGGGGGTTATGTCACTATAAGGAGGAGTTTTATATGCCCTAGGGATATAGAAATTGCACATTTGACTTTCCCCATTGTAGAAAAGTGCCTTCCAAAATCGACTTTGGTGCTTGGAGCACTGTGGAGTGGGAATCTACCCGATTTTTATATATTGCAGACCCCTAAAGTCTCGCCCAGGTGTCCCATGGGTGGGGGGTCCTGTAGCTATAAGCAGGGCCCTAATAAAAGATGTTTTATAAGTCCTGGTGTTGAAGAAATTGCAAATTTCATTTTCAGCATTGTAGATCCTAAGCCACATAGGTTAGCAAGGCAATAGTTTATTAATAAATAACTACCGCTAGGAATTACCCAAAAATATAATTCAAGGACCTAGGAAAATGGTATTGATGAACCCAACAATATGCTATTATATTGTTGAATATATCCTAAAATATACAGAAAAGAAGTTATAAGACTTTCTTGTCTGTAAGCCAAAATTTGGCCTTCCAGTGGACGACCCTGATTGGTCAGAGTTAACAGGATTAGCCAGGCTACTTTGATGAAGTGATAAGTGGCTCAACCCTGACAGGCTAATCTGTTGGAAAGAGGAATGCCAGAGCAGGGGTTGCAAACCATGGGGTTTCAAAGAAACGATAGGACAGGCAGGAACAGCCAGGTCGATCTACCCTCATCACCTATGGCCCAGCCAAATGTCAGGCTTAAGAAAGGAATTTGCAGGTGTCAGAGGGAGGAAAGCTATGGAAATGAGCCATACTGGAGGTTGGTTTAGCTAGCTCTTGCACTAACCAGGCCATGCACTCTGACTGACAATGCCTGCTGCACAATCTGTAACTACATCCTTGTGGACCTAATTTGCTTCAAGAGGACTAAAGACTGGACTCCTCGCAAGCTACAGGTTAACAGAGCTCACCTGGACGATCACCGCCACAAATCCCCAGCCTGGAGTGCGTCCAGTGGATTTGTAATGGTTTTACCCAAGTGGATTCTGGGAAGTCCCAAACTTTCAAGGACCCTCTTGGAGATTCCAGACCCTAGGATTGTGTGTTGGGCACTTTGGGACCCCAGAGGAACTTCAGGAAGAAGTTCCAGAACTTTGCAGAACTTTGGAGCAGCTTTAAAAAAAGCTCCATAAGTGGACCGACTCAACATGGTAAGTTCAAGCCGGTGAAACTCAACCGCCCTGACTTGGAACCTTCAAAAGAAAAGGAAAAGAGGAAGGCCAAGAAACACCTGGCACTGAGGCCTTGAGGCTGACTGCAAGGAGATGGGCTACACCTGGAGTCACATTGAAAGAACAGCCCAGGTCAGAGATGGCTGGAGAGTCCTGGTTGGTGGTATATACCCCAGGAGAGGTAGTAAGTCAGACTATAATTCACTTGTGAAGTAGTGGACAGAACATCTGCCATGTTTGTAATGGAGTATCTCATCAGCTAAACCCTCAATAAGAACCCTAGATTCATCTCAACACATTCATTAAAAAAATTGGTGTTAATCAGCCTATTTTTCAAATACTATGCAATGTGTGAAGTTTAAGGCACATGACATATCCTGACTGTTAAAATCTATATAAAGCTGTGCTTACCTTATATTTTCTAGGACATTGTGTTGTTGTCTCTCCACCTCTGCCACACAGAGACTTTAGGAGTTTTTCACAACCAGGGCATTTAAAACATAAATGTACATATCCAACTTTTACATTACAATGCACCCTGCCCTCTGGGCTACCTAGGGCCGATCTTAGGGGTGGCATGTATGTAATAAAAGTGGAGTTTAGGGCCTGGCAAAGAGGTTATATTAGTAATCTGATCTGGCAGTTTGAAACTGCATGCATGCTGCAATGGGAGGCCTGTGACATGTTTTAAAAGTATACTTAAGTGGGTGGCATAGTAAATGCTAGAGGCCCTCCAGTAGTATTTAATTTAGATGCCCTGAGTATATGGTATACCACTGTACAAGGGACTAATAAGTAAATTAAATATGCCAATCGGGTATAAATCACATTTATCGCATGTAGGGGAGTGAGCACAAGCACTTTAGCACTGGTTATCAGGGGTAAAATTCACAGATTTCTAAGGCCAACAAAAATGGATTTCAGCAAAAATAGAGGGCAGCAGGCAAAATGTTTGGCGAATCACCACCCTAATGCTCACAAGTCTATCAGCAAGATTGCCATTTTTACTAAGATTTTATGGTGGTCTCAAATAAGGAAGATATATATTCTCATCATATTAAATATGCTAATCAGTTGAACCCTCCCCCACCACTCACTCCGCCACTGATGATTTTAAAAATGTAGCTCCTTTACTTGAAAGGTTTAATTCTAGCGTAAAGAGATTGGTGTGTTTGGAGACGTTAGCATCAGCACTTAGTGCTTATAGGACAGTGCACCATTAGTTTAAGGCACCGTTTTATCAATTAGGTAATAACTCCGTCATTCCTCTCTTAAAAAGAAATACATATAATGGGACAGTTTCGACCCAGATAGATGTTATACTATGTTATAGGTGCTGCCCTAAAAGGATTGGGTGAGTAATATATTTTTAGTTTAATAATCGTCATTGTCAGATCAGTGATAAGAATAGTTAGATATGTTTCTAATAATTAAAAAGTAAGTAAACAATAGTGTTCAATAGAAGAAAAGAGCAATGAATACATTATTCCACAATACTGTCATCCTCCTTATCATATCAATGATAAGGTTTAGCCTAGAAACACTTTTAGCTATCTCACCAGCCTCATGCTTTCCATAATATCATGGGAAAAACAAAGACATTTACACATATGTACAGGGGCGGTCCATCAGACCTCTTCATCCAGTGATCGTGTTAAGTATCACTCATATTATATTTCCACACAGAACACCATGGGGCTGACCACTTTTACCATTGGCCCTCTTCCAGTGAGAGTGACAGCATTTTGCCTAATCACATGTTCACAGTTTCATAAAAAAGAGTGAACTTTGGTGCCCGACTGCTGGGTAATTCCTTCATTTTTTTTTGTTTTTTTTAAATAATTTTCCATATTACATATGTTTGCAATAAATACACAAATAATACTAAAACACATTGGACTCTGGCCGTGGCCTGACCACCTGACTTTCCCAACGCTTCTTATTTTTTTGCTGTCACATTCCTTACACTCCCTGTAAGCTCATATTGTCTCATGACAGCTAGTGTCAGATCTTTCAGAGAGAGACTCAATTTTACTTTCTCCGAAAAGTTGCCAGGGGCTCCATTGATGGAATACTTAAGGTGCACCCAACTCTAAATGAGGTTGGTGGACTATCAGTTTGGAGTACAGGTTACTCCGTCACGTTTGTAGGTAGTCTGGAGTTACAAAGGGGTCGATTCCGA
>CAWUFW010022884.1:0-86437 GCA_963921515.1 Calotriton arnoldi | reverse complement strand
TTAGTGATATAGGTAGCCTATATCACAGTAAGGGGTGCATGCACCACCTTACCCAGGCTGCAGTAGCAGACCTGTGGTGTCAGTTTGGATGGCCTTCCAGGGGTGGCATAATACATGCTGCAGCCCCTGGTAGGCCTCTGAGGTACCTATGCCCTTGGTACATAGTATACCATATACTAGGGACTTATAAGGGCACTCCAGATTCCAATTAGTGATGTGCCTAAGGCACATGGAAACCATTTTAGAGAGGAAGCAGCTAGGCTGGGGTTCTGATTAGCAGGGCCCCAGCCAGACTAATGTCGAAAAACAGTGAAGCATCAGCAAAAAGTGGGGGTACCCATGTGAAGCAGATCCTACTCTCCTACACAACCCCCCAAACGTAGGGACATTAAACTAACCTTGCCCAGTTAAGTCTTCATGTTCTAAGTGGAAGTACCTAGAGAGTCCATCTGCATTGGCATGGTTACTCCCAGGTCTATGTTCCACTGTAAAGTCCATCCCCTGTAGGGAAATGGACCACCTAAGCAGTTTGGGGTTTTCACCCTTCATTTGTTTTAGCCATAAGAGGGGCTTATGGTCTGTCTGAACCAGGAAGTGTGTACCAAACAAGTATGGCCTCAACTTCTTCAGAGCCCAGACCACAGCAAAGGCCTCCCTCTCTATGGCTGACCAACGTTTCTCTCTAGGGGTCAGCCTTCTGCTAATGAAAGCTACTGGCTGATCCTGACCTTCTTCATTCAATTGTGACAGTACAGCCCCTACCCCCAATTCAGATGCATCAGTTTGAACAATGAACTTCTTGGAGTAATCAGGACTCTGTAGAATGGGAGCAGTGCACATGGCCTGCTTCAGGTCATCAAACGCCTTTTGACAGCTAACTGTCCACTGAACCTTTTTGGGCATTTTCTTAGAAGTTAAGTCATTCAGGGGTGTCACTATTGATCCATACCCCTTGATAAATCTCCTATAGTACCCAGTCAGGCCTGAGAAGGCTCTCACCTGAGTCTGGGTAGTGGGAGCAGTCCAGTCCATGATAGTCTGGATCTTGCTCTGCAAAGGTTGAACCTGGCCTCCACCCACAAGGTGGCCCAGGTACACAACCTGACTCTGCCCTATCTGGCACTTAGTGGCCTTGATAGTCAGGCCTGCCTTTTGCAGGGCCTGTAAAACATTCCTGAGGTGGACCAGGTGATCCTCCCAGGTGGAGCTAAAGACAGCAATATCATCTAGATATGCTGCACTATAGGCTTCCAGACCTGTGAGAACTGTATTCACCAACCTCTGGAAAGTGGCAGGTGCATTCTTCAGACCAAAGGGCATCACCACAAATTGATAATGCCCACTAGGGGTTGAGAATGCTGTTTTGGGCTTTGCAGTATCAGCTAGTCTGATCTGCCAGTAGCCAGCTGTCAAGTCAAATGTGCTGAGATATTTGGCTGAGGCCAAAGTATCTATGAGCTCATCTGCCCTTGGTATTGGGTGGGCATCAGTCCTAGTGACTGCATTGAGACCCCTGTAGTCCACACAAAACCTCATCTCTCTTTTCCACCACTGGTGTGAGGTTTTGGCACAAGGACCACTGGACTAGCCCAAGGGCTATCTGAGGGTTCAATAACTCCCAACTCCAACATTTTCTGGACTTCAGTCCTGATACAGTCCCTGACATGGTCAGGTTGCCTATAAATCTTATTTTTAATAGGCAGACTGTCCCCAGTGTCCACTTCATGAGTGCACCAGGTGGTCTGACTGGGTGTCAGTGAAAACATGTGTCTAAACTGATTGAGAACCTGTCTACAATCAGTTTGCTGCTGGGTAGTGAGGCTGCCTGCCAAGGCTGCACCATCAACTGACCCATCATCAGGGTTCTGTGAGAGCAGGTCAGGGAGTGGGTCACTCTCTTCCTCCTGCCCTTCATCAGTAGCCATGAGCAAGCCCATGTCTGCCCTGTCCACATATGGTTTTAACCTGTTGACATGGAGAACCCTGTGGGGACTCCTGGGTGTTCCTAGGTCTACTAAGTAGGTAACCTCACCCTTCTGCTCAACAATAGTGTGGGGTCCACTCCATTTGTCTTGGAGAGCTGCTGGGGCCACTGGCTCCAACACCCACACCTTCTGTCCTGGCTGGTAAACAGTCAGAACAGCCTTTGGTCATGCCAGGCCTTTTGAAGTTCCTGGCTAGCCTCAAGGTTTTTGGTTGCCTTTTTCATATACTCAGCCATCCGGGAGCGGAGACCAAGTACATAGTCCACTATGTCTTGCTTTGGGGGCTTGAGAGGTAACTCCCATCCTTCCTTCACTAAGCACAGTGGACCCCTCACAGGGTGGCCAAACAGAAGTTCAAAAGGGCTGTAACCAACCCCCTTCTGAGGCACCTCCCTATATGCAAATAAAAGGCAGGGCAAGAGTATGTCCCATCTTCGCCTAAGCTTTTCTGGGAGCCCTTTAATCATGCCCTTCAAGGTTTTGTTGAATCTCTCAACTAAACCATTGCATTGTGGGTGATAGGGTGTGGTGAACTTATAAGTCACTCCACACTCCTTCCACATTGCTTTTAAGTAAGCAGACATGAAGTTAGCACCCCTGTCTGATACTACCTCCTTAGGAAAGCCCACTCTTGAGAAAAGTCCCAGGAGGGCCCTTGCCACCACAGGTGCTGTAGTGGTCCTGAGGGGAATAGCTTCTGGGTACCTGGTGGCATGATCCACTACCACCAGGATAAACCTGTGCCCAGATGCTGTTTGGGGATCCATGGGACCAACAATGTCAATCCCTACCCTTTCAAAGGGCACCCCCACCACAGGTAGTGGTATCAGGGGGCCTTTGTAGTGCCACCTGCCTTGCCACTGGCCTGGCAGGTTACACAGGAGCGACAAAACTCCTTGGTGTCTTCAGACATGTGGGGCCAGTGAAAGTGAGGGTCAATTCTGTCCCAAGTCTTGTTCTGGCCCAGGTGACCTGCCAAGGGAATATCATGGGCTAGGGTCAATAGGAAGCCCCTGAACTTTAGAGGTATAACCAACCTCCTGGTGGCACCAGGTTTGGGGTCTCTACACTCTGAGTACAGGAGTCCATCATCCCAATACACTGTATGGGGACCACTAGCTTTCCCAGCAGCCTCAGCAGCAGCTTGCTGTCTGAGGGGTTCAAGGGAGGGGCAGCTCTGCTGCTCCTGGCTCAGATCTGCCCTAGAAGGTCCCCCTGTCCCCAAGAACTCAACCTGGTCAGGTTCAAGTTCCTCTGGGACAGTTCCTTCTTCAGGACTGAGATCATCCCCCTCAAGGGACTGATCTTCCTCCTGAGCCAAGGGGGAAGGCACTGCCTTAACCCTACTACTCCTCCTCTTGGAAGGCACTTGGTCCATTATTCCAGAATCCAAGGCCTGTTCAGTGCTAGACATTTTGGCTTGTGACCTGGTCACAGCAAACACATCTGCAGGGATCCCCAGCATTTCTGCATGGGTCCTGAGCTCCACTTCTGCCCAAGCAGAAGTCTCTAAGTCATTGCCAAGCAAGCATTCGACTGGTAGGTTTGCACTTACCACAACCTTCTTAAGGCCAGTTACCCCTCCCCAGGAGAAGTTAACAACTGCCAGAGTATGGTCTGTTCTGACATTGCTAGCATTGATCACTTGGTACATTTCACCAAGTATAACTTGCCCAGGATGCACAAGGTCTTGTGTCACCATTGTGACACTTGCCCCTGTGTCCCTAAATGCCAAAGCCTCTCGTCCATTGATTAAAGGCTGTTGTCTGTACTTGCCCAGATTACTGGGACTCACAGAGGAGGTCACATCCATGCCTCCATCACAGACTAACACAGCCTGAGTCAGTTCTCTGACTAGGTCAGAGCCCAACTCAGTACCCAGGGTGAACCCTACTAAACCCTTGGCTGGAGCACTCCCACCAACTGTAACTGTACTAGGGGGAACAGGTGCCTTAGGGGCATTGGTGGGTGCTGGACTTGAGTCTTTGGACTTGGTGCAATCACTGGTCCAGTAGGTCTTTTGCTTACAGACCTTGCACCATGGTTTTCTTTGGCCTTTCCCTTTGGTAGACTGTGAATCCCCACCTGAAGAAGATTTTTGGGGGCCTGATGAAGTTTTTGATCTTTACCCTTCTCCCCACCCTTTTCAGAGTTCTTAGCATCTTGCTTCTTGGTTTCTCCACCTTGGTTCTGTACCTTCTGCTTCACCCTGGTTCTGACCCATTTGTCTGCCTTCTTTCCCAATTCTTGGGGAGAGGTCAGATCAGAGTCTACCAGGTATTGATGCAACAGCTGATTTTGACAGTTATTAAGAATCTGCTCCCTCATTATCAGATTGTACAATCCTGAGAAGTCACACACCTTGCTGCCCATCAACCAGCCTTCCAGAACCTTGGCAGAACAATCCACATAGTCTACCCAGTCTTGAGTCTGTGCTTTTGGGTATCTCTGAACTTCAACCTGTACTGTTCAGTGGTTAGGCCAAACCCATCAATAAGAGCACTCTTCAAGACCTTGTAATTATCAGCATCCTCCTCTCTAACAGTGAGGAGCTTATCTCTACCTTTGTCAGCAAAGGAGAGCCACAAGATTGCTGCCCACTGCTCCTGAGGGACCTTCTGTACTTTACAGGCCCTCTCTAGAGCAGTTATCCACTTGTGGATGTCATCCCCATTCTGATAGGGAGGGACAATCTTGCTCAGGTTCCTATGGTCATAGGACCTTTCCCTATCTCTAGGACATGGCTGCCACCATGGGACTCTAGTCCCAACTTTCTTTTCTCTCTAAAGAGATCTAGGGACTCCCTGTCTAAGACTACTTGCTTCCTTCTGAGTTCAAGCTGAGCTTCCTCATATTTAATCAGCCTCTTTCTTCTCTCATGAGAGGATTCCCTCCTATGAGATGAGACAGAGCTCCCTATTGAGGTGCCAGAGTGGTTAGACTCCTGAGAAGGAGATCTAGACTTCCTGGGCACACTCATAATCCTTCCTGGGGGACAAGGAGGGCATCATCCCGATCATCCTCTTCATCTTCCTCAGGAGGGATTGGGTTATCCAGGTCAGGGTCATTGTCACCCTCCTGGCCAGTTTCAGAGGGGGCTGGGGGTATTTCTACCCCTGGCCCCTCCTCCTCTCCTGCCCCACCCTCTGCTCCTACCCCTTCAGTCCCCAAGGGCTTACTAAGGTCATAAGCTACCAACAACTCCTTAAGGTGTTGGGTGGTGGGACTTTGGCCTGTCTTTATTTTTCTCAAGTTACATAATGCTCTCAATTCCAAGAATGGGAGTGTATCATACTTGGAGGGTGGAAGCTCAGTGGCTTCCTGCAAGGATTCTTTAGATCCTACCCTTAAAGACATTACTAGTGTGGTGTGGTGTATGCACTACCTACTCTAGTGTGGCCTACTAAACTCTCTTGAGTTGTAGAAAGGGTGTGCTATCCCTTAACACACAACTCTAAGTTCAGTAGAACTTACTGTATTCTAAGCTTAAATTATATGTACCTTAGGTACCTTTAGTGGTTTTCAGTTGATCAATTCAATTGAGATTATCTGGTAAAACAATAGCAAGCTGGAATCCCACACGCTGCACACCAATGTGAGAAGTTGGCCTGGCATATGCTGTCCACTAATTATAGTGGGCACCTTGCACCAGTCCAAACAACCCCTTATTGGAGATAGGTTAAAGACAACCTTATTGAAAGCTATCCTAGTGGTAGCTATGGAGAGCAGCCTTCAGGCTAAGTCTTGAAGGAATGTAAAGCAGCTTGTTTTACCAGTCTATAATCTCTTGAGTGATCAAATGAAAGAGCACCACACCAGGTATATATTCAAAATATATGTATTTATTGCTAAACACACCCCTCTAGTCTCTTTATGAGGCTAGAGTTCGAAGCACATAAGTTAGAAGTTATTTAAACACAGTAATAGCACAAATACACGTTTGGGCCCTAGGGGCGTACCAAACCATATACCAATAAAGTGGTATAAGAACCACGACTGAACTAGACACTAGGCCTAGAGCCTCTAGAAGTGCTTGGACCACAAGGAACCACCCAAGGTAGTGACACAGGGGACCCACGGGGGACGCGTGCAGTGTAAATACACAACCGCGATACGCCGTTGACTTCTATGGAGAAAGTCGTGATCGGGAAATTAAAGAAAAGGGACACTTAAAGGAGGACTTGGAGCAAACCCTGTGAGATCTAGTACTTTGAAGAGTCTCTACCCACGGGAGCACCGGAGTACTCGTGTTACCTCACCCAGGGAAGCCGGGTGCATAGGTGTCTTTCGGGGTCGGGTTTCGTCGTCGATTTGAATGGCGATCTGCTGCAAAGTGCTGCTGGCGACCAAGTGGAAAGTGTCCGGGTGGATCCAAGAGTGGATTGGAGATCTGAGGAACCTGAAAGCAGAGGGGACAGAGTCTGGGTCACTAGCCAGTGACCAGGAGGGCGATGGACAGATGCCCACCGATGTCTAGTGCTTCAGGTGCGTTGACGGTCATCTTGACTCTTCAGCCACGAGGTCCAGGAGGCGTTGTTGGCAACCAGGAGCGGGATTCGGGCTGGTACACGATGTCTGTCGAGTGCTGACGTGCCGGCGACCGGATTGGACCCAACAAGCCTTGGCAACGGCAAGTCTCGATGAAGATGTAGATCGTCGATGGTGCATACCAGCAAGGTCTGGAGAACTCACCCAGTGAGGGTAAGTGAGGGCAAGCCTGGAGCAACCAGGATGCCAAGTAAGAAAAAGATTGGCCTTTGTTAAGGGCTACTAGCCAACGGGCTAGCGACCGCAAAGGAGCCTCGAGACGTCGCACGTGGATCTGGCTCACAGGACACTCGTGGAGTGGAGGCCAGTGATCTTCAGTGCAGTTGGTGCTGGAGGCTAGGGCTACTCGGAGCCCAAAGCACGACTTCGTGGGAGACCCATAAGAGGATGCACTTGCAAATGTGCTTGGTGTCCAAGGGTCACGGTCTCACGTCACCCACGATAGCTACGGGCCTCAGCTTTGCTGGGGACTCAGGGTAGCCTCGGGGAAGTCTGAGAATCCACCTCTGGTGATGCGATGACCTCGGCGTCCGACAGAAGCTTCAGAAATGCGAACCGGACAGATGCTTCTTTGGTGCCTGCCAAGCAGGGGAGTCACTCCTTGACCCCAAGGGAGATTCTTCTGTCCTCTAATCGTGAGTAGAGCGTCGAAGGTCCAGGATTCTGTTTCAGAGTTTCGTCCAGGGATAATCTAAAGTCCTAAGGACTGGGTTCCTATACTTATACCAAGTATAGGGGTTGGACTACTCTGTGGCCCCACCTATGGGTGGGTCAGGGCAGAGGGGTGGCTACACCCCTTTCCCTTTGTCCAGTTTGCGCCAAAGCAGGGGCTGCAAGCCCCTGATCCGGTTTGAACTGGGGTATGCACAGGGACACCAAATGTGCCCCCAGTGCAGGACTTCAAAGCACCCGAAAGTGCTCCCGCCCAGCCCCAATACACATTATCCTGTCTGGGGAGGTGGTCACACCTCCCTGGGACAGGAAACCTATTGTCCAGGCCTCCCCTGCCGGAGTTTCGTCCAGCAGCAGGAGGCCAGACTCGTGTCTGTGGCAGCAGCATCCATTTTGTGATGCCAGGGCTTTAGAAAGAAGTTACCGGGCTAGCCAGAGTTAACATGTCTTTCCCTTTAGAAGGGTGGAATGCTACCCCCGCCGCCAGAATTGGCGGGGGGGTAGTATTCCAAGATGTTTGACACCAAACACGACATGTTTAGGTGCAGCCATTCCAAAGTTAGCATTTAACGCGAGGTTATAATGCGCTTAAGAGTATATGGTCAGGCTGCACTACAAACAGCATCAGAGAAGGGTCTCCGAATGCTGCAGAGGGGCCCTGCTCATGCAGGGGCACCCTCTCACATAGGAACCACGCACTCTGCCTTTAGGATTGATAAGACCTGCCTTAGGAGTGACTTATAGGTTTATATGTGTGTATGAATTTAGTGATATAGGTAGCCTATATCACAGTAAGGGGTGCATGCACCACCTTACCCAGGCTGCAGTAGCAGACCTTTGGTGTCAGTTTGGATGGCCTTCCAGGGGTGGCATAATACATGCTGCAGCCCCTGGTAGGCCTCTGAGGTACCTATGCCCTTGGTACATAGTATACCATATACTAGGGACTTATAAGGGCACTCCAGATTCCAATTAGTGATGTGCCTAAGGCACATGGAAACCATTTTAGAGAGGAAGCAGCTAGGCTGGGGTTCTGATTAGCAGGGCCCCAGCCAGACTAATGTCGAAAAACAGTGAAGCATCAGCAAAAAGTGGGGGTACGCATGTGATGCAGATCCTACTCTCCTACAACTGTTATGTATTCAAACATGTTGTATTTGAAGGAGTCAGTTTCCGTTATGACAATGTTGCTCTTGTGTATGATAGCGATACCCCCTCCTCGCTGTTTTTTCCTGTCTTTATTGATGATTGAGAAGCCCAGGGGCACAAGCATGTCGATGGTTGGGGAAGAGAGCTCATTCAGCCAGGTTTCAGTGATGAACGCGATGCCTATCTCATGGGTATGAATGGTTTCTGCCAGTTCTGTTGCATGCTTGGTGGCCGATCTGCAATTTATGAGCAAGCAGTTGGTCTTCCCATTGTTATTGAGTTTCTTTTCTAGCGGGGCCCTGGGGATATTGGTGAGGAAGGCTGGAGGTCTTGAAGTTCTAGGAGGGGAGCGATCTCTTCCAAATCCAGTGATAACCTGGATCTTGGAGCTTGGGGTGACGATAGAGTCAGTGTCATAAGAGATGGCAAGATCAATCGCCTCTTTCGTGGACATTGCGGCTCTTGTTCTTTTGGGTCTCTGTGGCTGGTTCAAGAGGGGGGTTGTGTTCCAGCTGTGCCATTGAGCCTTGGGAGGAGTTGAGTTTTCAGTGTTGGTAAATGTGGGTGTAGGGTGTGGGCATTGGATAGATGCCAGGGGTGCGGTGAGTTTCATTAGGATTTTGTTGAGGCCCAGTATTACCGTTTCTAGCTGGCTTTCCAACAGAGCAAGTCTCTGAGTCGTCTCCAGAGCAGAGGGGGTGGGAGAGTCTTGGTTCGGGCTGTCCTGATCGAGGTAGTCCCAGGAGGGAGAGAGCTTGTCACTGGGAGATTGGCTTTTGGTGTTGGTGATGCCTATGTTGTCCCTGTGGGTAGCCATGGACAAGAGGTGCGAAAAAGCATGTCATGATTCAGGCGGCCGCCTATTGCGCGCTGGCAAAGGGAGGGGGTTCAGAGTCCTTGACTGAGGGTCAGTTTTGCTAGTTGTTTGTTGGGAATAGAATATTGTGGAGGGGGAGGAGTTGGTCGGCAGGGGGTTGGAGAGTCTCATCTGAGACGTAACTCCGATTAGTTATGGGAGGGAGGTAGGTATTGTGCGCACCAAGGGTGGGGTAGTGGGAGGAGAGATTGGTGTTTGGGGGAGACGGTGGCGATTTTGCCATAAATCGTGGGATTATTATGTGAGTTCTCCATGGGGGTCAGTCTGTCTGGGGATAGGGAGTTGCTCGGGTGAGAGTAGCGTGAGTGAGGGCGTTTCGCAGCGAGGGGAAGAGGGAGTCAAATGCATCTAGGTTGTCGTTGTTGGCTAAAATGATTAAGGGAATTGAAAGTGAGAGGATTTACGGGCCGATGGATGGGTAAACAGAGGGATTTCTACCGATATGGTAATCCCAACCCGGGAGCTTTAGGGGAGAGCTTCTACACGGAGACCATCTTGTCCTAGGGTTGGGAATGATTGAAATGGTTGAAATGATTTCCGCCACAGGCTACTTGTGTCTCTTGATCATGCGTCAGAAGTATGTCATCTGTTAGATATGGTTATATAGCTATTTAAGACCTTCTTTCAGCCTGGATACCTATTATTTACCTTTTCAGTAGGCCTGGGAGAAATTTCAAATATGCCAGAGTAGTTTCAGTAACTACGCATGACGCTTGTAATGCAATGTTACTGAAATTATGCAATTATACCAGCCTGAGTAATTAAGATCAATTTGGGACACAGGAGTACAGGAACAATGAACTAAGAGAGAGCGAGCAGCTGCTGGCAATTGCTATTTGTGTCCTGTAGCATTTAGTGCTGTTTTCTTAACACAAAATAAATCCTCTGGCCAATTTTAGACACAGGGGTGCATTTTACACCAAGAAAATAGCGTAAAAATGCTGGTGTTACGCTTCCCACATGCTTACGTAGAATTAGGAGTAATTTGTGTGATAATTACGAGTATTTATGCTTGAGAGAATTATTCCAGTTACGCTCACCCCTAATTTCCAGGTCATGTCTCGATGCAATTGTTTCATCAACAATGGGGTACAGGTCTTTTTACCTTCAAAACAGATTTGTTAAAGGGCCTACTACAAACTTGCTTAAAGTAGGTTATTCCGAACTGGTATAGATGTTAAAAAAGCTGCCTCTGGTTAGTCCAGTTGCATGTTCTTGAACCGCTCTTAGTACTTTTGCACATCAATACCAAGCTCAATATTGTTAAGTTTGGTGGGTGTTTGGTTTGGATCCACCAACACTGCAGTGATGCAGGGAGGATATATTCCGTTTGCACCCCTGGTGGTCAAGAACATCAACTGATTGACTGCAAGAGGCGTTGCCTGGACCATGGAAGAAGTCATGGCTATTTGCTCTCACCTTTGACAAAGGTTGTGCTCCTTACTGTTGGAAAGTGGGTTATTAGTAGTGGTAAATGTGGATCTACCACTGGCAATAAGGCTGCCAACTCAGGCTAAGGATCAGTACAGGTCTCAATAAATTATTTCCATGCTTCAACACTTGGTAACTTGGCTGCGATCAGGCAGGCTTAACTTACGAGACAGTTATGTAAAGCATTTAAAAATACAAATTCAGTAAATAATTAAAACTCAACACGATAATAATCCCACACCAATTCATAAAAATTGCAAATATTTGTATCTTTAAAATGACACTAAAACTACAAAACTCCAATGTAGGGAACCAGAGATATGAATTTTTAAAAGATGTAACACTATATAGGACTTGGAAACCTATAGCGCCACATTGGGACATCTGGTCATGCTTGACCAGGACAAATCCAAAGTTTTAGGCTGACCGCGATGAAGCCCTTCTCAGGTACCTCTTGCTGTAGGCCTCGGTCGAGATTTTTCCTTCAAAACTAGAAAACTTTCTGGAGCTTTTTCTACCGGGGCCCATCGATGCTCTTCACCAGTTCGGGTTCGGTGAGAGTTCACCGACCTCCTTTCCAGGGAGATCCCGGTCAAACTTAGGAAGTCAGACCTCCAGAGCTTTACAGTGGGACGAACCAGCAGAGCAGGCCGGCTCACGATTGAAGTTGGCTGGCTGGGCTCTCACGGTTGAGTCGGTCCCCTTTTAGAGATTTTTTCCAAAGTTGCTCAAAACTTCTCCAAACATCTCTAACTTCTTCCTGAAGTTCCTCTTGAGGGTCCAAATTGTCCAAAACACAATCCAAGGGTCTGGAATCCCCATGATCATCCTTGAAGGGTTGTGACTTCAGTTCCCACAATCCACTTGGACAAAACCCTTACAAATCCATTTAATGCACTGCGGCAGGGGATTCTTTGTGCTAATGGTCCAGGTGAGCTCTGTTAGTCTGTAGCTTGCAGGGAGTCCACTCTTATTCCTCTTGAAGCAAGGTACATCTAAAGGGCTGTACTTCCAGATACAGCAGGAGCAATAAGTCAGAAAGCTGGGCCTGATGGTGCAAATCAAATTTCTAGCTTGGCAAGCCTTCTTCTTCTCTTAGTTTCAAGCACCAGATCTGAGAGGCTCTGCTCCTCTCACATATTTATTCAGTGTTATCTGGTGTTAAGCATGAGAGCACTTCAATCCATTGAGGTGCATGGCAAAATCCCAGAGCATGACCACTTCCTCCAAACTGTGGCATAATCTTCTCCCAGAAAGCATTATGGGCCAGATGTAGGTAACTTCAATTTAGCGAGTCCTTATTAGCGATTTTTACCGAATCGCTATTAAGGAATCGCTAAATGGAATGTAGGTAGGATTCGCTAAAATATTAGCGATTCCTTAACATTCCTTAATAACGAATCGGTAATTGAGATTCGTTATTAAGGAATACCTAGCCATTCATTCCTATGGGCTAGGAGGCCCATAGGAATAAATGGGAAGATATTCACTATTAGCGATTCGGTATTACCGAATCGCTAACAGCGGGAGGTATTTCAAGGGTGCCAGGGTGTCCAAAGGACACCCTGTTGTACCCCTGAAATGTGCATGTGTGCACATGTGGCGCACATACATGCCCTAAGGGCATGGATGTGTGCCACATGGCACATTTGAAAAAGCAAAAAAGTGCTTTTGTAAAGGAAATCGCTACTTACCACCAACTTGAAGTTGGTGGTAATTAGCGATTCCTTAAGGCTCAAGTGCACTATTTTTAGTGCTACGTACATTGCATTTAAGGAATCGGTATTTCCGATTCCTTAAATGCAAGAGCAAAATAAGGAATCGCTATTTTGTGATTCCTTATTTTGCATGTAGGTATGAACTCACCTACATTGCACTCAGCCAAATACCGGTCGGTAACGCTGAAATTCTCCGAATTTTGGCGTTACCGACCGGTATTTCGCCACCTACATCTGGCCCTAAGTCTCGAAAATTCAGTATGGCTAAAATCTCAGCAGAGGAGCAAAAACTAGCTAAACCAACCTCCAGTGTGGCTGATTTTCAATAACTCTCCTCCCCCTACCATCTGCAAATTCCTGCCTTACGTCTGCCATCTGGCTAGGTCAGAGGGGCCGGTGGGTAGATGGGCCTGTCATTCCCTGCCTGTCCTATCCCCCTTTGAAGCTTCATGCTTTACGACCCCTCCCCCCTGCTCTGGCATTCCTGTGTAGCAGAGCTCCCTCCAGATAACCTCTAGCTGGGTGAGCCACTTATCACTTCATCAAAGCAGCCTAGCTAATTCTGTTAACGCTGACCAATCAGGGAAGAGGACAGGAAGGCTGAATTTTGGCTTACAGGCAAGGAAGTCTTATAACTTCCTTTCTGTATACTTTAGGATTAATTCAACAATAGCATATTGTTGGATTTATCAATACCATTCTCCTAAATCCTTGATGGACTGTTACGTTAATTCCTAGCGATTGTTATGCATTAATAAACTATTGCCATGTTATCCTATGTAGCTGGGGATCTACAATGGGAAAAATTCAATGTGAATTTTCTCTATCACCAGGGCATGCGAATCATATTTTATACATACCCTGCTTATAATTACAGGCCCACCACCCCTGGGAAACCTTTGGGAGACCGTAGTTGTCCTCAATATGCAAAAATAGGGTAGATCCTCAATCCACAGTGCTCATAGCACCAAAGTCGATTTTGGATGGAACTTAGGGGAGACCCTGGGGGTACCTCATAATCCAAAATATTATAGTTTATCACTTTGTAAGTGCCCATACCACCAAAGTCGACTTTAGGCACAATGTACCATTAAAAGCAGTGCTACAACTCAGGGCTGCTTTTTTAATGTCCTCTGACTCTCAGCAGTGCACACATGAAAGTGCAGAAAGGGCTGCTGGCCTCTAAACCGCAATGCCCTATTATACACTAGGGACTTAAAGATAGTTTACACCCCCCTGTCCTATTATGTACTAGGGACTGATAGGTTAGTTCATGCCAATTTTAAGTGTACCCTAATATATTGTGAAACCTCATGTATATGTGTGTTTCACTGTGTTTTCAACATAGCACTGGCCCTGGGGTGGTTTAGACAGAGCCTAGGGACAGTCAGAGTTAGTTACCACCAGTACCAGTCAGCAAAAAATGGGGGTGCACAGGGCACACAGGAGGACTTGGCAACACTTACCCATCCCTGCGTAGCAAGGTAATAGCACGAGACGTAGTGGTGGTGGGAGTGGTTAAGAGTGAGTTTGAGTCTAGTATCACAGTTAGAATAGGCTTGGGCCATGTTAACACGTTTTTGAAAGCCAAAATGTATTTTCTGCCAGTTGAAGAGGTGTCTTTATGTAAAAATATGTTCATAATACAAGCTGGTTTGTCCTTGGTTCAATAGGAAAACATAGGAAGAAATAGGAGGACACTGGAGAGGTTTTAGGATAGGACTGAATGGTTGAACATTTTAGTCACAGTAATCTATCAAACTGTGGCATGAAGAGCTCTCCTCAGGATTGTGGTGCAGTTTTAGTAGGCCAGTATAGATGGTGTAGAATTCCAAGTACTATAGTCTTGTGGTTTGTCTCTGAAATCAATAATCTAATTGTCATCTATTGCTTATTGATATGGATGGTGTGGGCGATTTATTAAGGTGAATCTGAGCATCATCTGTATACTGGAGGTTAACTTTATTTGAGTTCTGTTGCAAGTTCTCTAGCAAGGCATCCTCAGTGTTTCAGCCCAGTTTGAAGCTCAATGGAATTTGTCCAATACATTGTTATCAAATATGCATTGATTTAAATGTAAGGGTACACAATTATAAATTACCATGGCAAGTAAAAGAAGGTAAGATGTGGGTTGGAGGATATTAAAATGATCTGCATAGTTTGAAGAGTTATACAACGGTGTAGATGCTTGGCAAATATTAAGGCAATCTGGGGCCTAGACTTATGAGGTCCATCCAATAGGGTAAATGCTGGGAACATAAGTACTTCAAACACTCAGAAGGTGATGGAAGAAATGCTTGCAATAGGTTTAACCACTGGATCGCTCGGAGTAGCATGCCAACATATCATTATTTTGCCCACCATGCACCATCAGTTCAGACTCAGCCAAATGTATATTTGTCTTGATCCTGCACCAATAAGAACAGTCAAGCCCAAACTGCCTGGTCCAGTTTTTCCCTGAACAGGAAAACAAGCAACCCAAGAGCAATGTTGCCCTAATTAGGGCTCTTCAGTCAGATGTAGCTTGCTCCAAGTGTGAAACTGAGTACAGAACTCATGTCTAGGCATATCCCTTGCCACTTAGGGTGTTACATCAAAAACACAAAAGGTGACTAACAAAATGCTTTCAATATTTCTAACCACTTGGAATCGCTCAGGTTAGCATTCCAACCTCTCAATATTTTGCCCACCATGACACCCATATGCAAATCAGTCTTAACCCTGCCTCAATAGAAACAGTCCAGCCCGAAGTGCTAGGCCAGGTCCTCCCATAACCAGAACACAAGCAAACCAAAACCTGTTTCGCCCTGATTGGAGTTGTTCAGTCTGGCATTTTTAACTGCAACCAAGTATCACTAAATTTGCATATCGCAGTGGATTTATTCCATGAGAGTGAATATGATACTAACAGCTTAGAAGCCTTCAAGGTGACATAAATTGTGAAATGATGGAGATTAATTGAAAGGCAGGAGGTCAAATGAAACTTGAATGACAGGCTCCCTTTGGGTAGGGAAAGACTAATGAAGAACACTAAGGAGAGGCAGGTCCACAGCTAGGTGTGTCATGTTACTGAGAGAATGTATGGACATGACTTGTAGTTTCAGGGCCAGATATACTAATAATTGACACAGTGCAATGCGGCAAGACAACTTTCTGCACTGCTTCAAATGGAGAGGTCAGGAATGCGGCATATCTACTAAGGTATGGCTCATTCCTGCTCTCTCACTGCACTGGTGCACTATGTGCTGCATAGAGCCAATGGGGGCACCATCGTACCATGGTGCTCAGCTTTACCTTAATACATGAAGGACACCTTACTGCACAAAAACAATGCTTAGAGGCTTTTTCCTCTTTCTAAGTGTGCTGCAGGTTGCAATTCTCGAATTTGGACTAAACTCACAAATATGTCAGTGACGGAAAGTTCTGGAATATGCATGTTCCACTAAATTGAAATGTTACTGTAAGACTTGTGAGCATTATGTGTTCTATCCCCAAATGTTTTGCCTCTCCTCCTCCATTTTGCTGATCTTATTTTTATTGGTCTTAGGACTCTGCGCACTTTACCTCTGCTAACCAGTGCTAAAGTACTTGTGCTCACTCCCCTAACACACAATTAAATTACCGTATGCTTAAATGGCATATTTAATTTACTTATAAGTTTCTTGTAGAGTGGTATACCATATTCCCAGGGCTTGTAAATTAAATGCTACCTGTGAGCCTGCAGCACCTATTATGCCACCCACTTAAGTAGCACTGTAAAACATGTCCCAGGCATGCCATTTCAGCATGAATAAAGTTTTAAACTGTCACGTCGACTTGACATTAAAACCGCCTTGCCAAGCCTTAACGTCCCCTTTTTATTACATATAGGTCACCACTAAGGTAGGCCCTAGGTAGCCAATAAGGCAGGGTGCTGTCTTGTACTTTTAAGTTTTACATGTCCTACAGTGAGGCCTACCCCTCCCACAGGATAACATTGGAGATCCCTTATTACATTTAATAAGCTGTAATTTCCAATTGGGAGCAGGTAGCTATCTCATGTATGGTGTCTATGAAATATTAATGATAGACCCTCTTTAATGGTAAAGTCAAGTTTTTCATTACAATTTTGAAAATGCCACTTTTAGAAAGTTAAAACAGTAAAGGGTTCTGGCCATAAAGAGCAAGGCTTGACCTATTCAATACTATTGCAACAAAACAAATGCCAGTGCTGATAAACAATCAATCATTCGTTCCACAATCACTCGTGACACTCAAAGTGATTGTAAAAAAATAATTTTTATTTCAATTTTTCAATACTTTTGTAGACTTTACTTTTTGTCTTTTGAATTTTTTTTCTTGATTTTTAAAGATTCTTTATACAAAACTACATATAACCACAAAACACCAAAAACAATTATATAATAAATTCACAAATTGATAGTCAAATCAATGACTTTTCTTTTCATCACATTTGACCTACATTAGGAAAAAGATGAACTAGCTCAAGTTCCAGAAAAGAAAAAATAAATAATAGAGTAAAGACAGAAAAAGAAAAGAAAGCCCAAGCGGGAAAAAAAGTTAGAGAGATTTAGCCTACTATTACAAAAGTTTATTTCATTAAAACACCATAGTCCCATATTGGACACTTGCAAAACAGTGAGTGGCTCAGGTCAACAAAGTGGTAAATACAAAAACACATAAACAAGAACAAGGTTGACCTGGTCACGTTATTTGCATCACATTTGTTTTGACAAGAAAAAAGGTCTACGCGTTTCGAGCCCCATTCACATTTTAAGTGGGGATCTCCTCAGGACCAGGAACGAGCTGAAAATGTAACAAAAGAAAAGTGCACGTGTTACCATCTGTTTCACACATTCCATCTCCTCCATCTGTTTCTAAAATTTAATATTTTCCTTTACTAGGAAATCTTTATTTTCCAAGGTATATATTAATTTCTTTTCCAAGCGGCATCCGCCAAAACTACTATGAACACATTGCCAAAGAGGAAGGAAGAAAACAAAAGACAAATGCCAATTAGAACAGGCTTGGATGTATCATTTATAGCTCAAAAAAATGGAAAATGCCTGCATTAAGTTTATTAGCACCAGAGAAGAGAAAGACTCACCAACTTCAATTTATTGAACCATCAATGCTTGTGGTTGGAGCATGTTCCACAGAAAGGTCTTTTAGTTGGAGCAAAAGGGCGGTTGGTCACGCCTAATAAAAAGGCAGATTTAGTCATATGAGTCCCAATCTGAATTATGCAAAAAAGTCTTTACACAAAGTCTTGCGCCTGCCCCGGACTTACGTTGTCATGTGCGCATTGTGCCACTTTGTGATAATTCAATTCCTCACAGTCGCAGTTGAAATATGGGAACTGTTACATGCCGTTCACCTGCCGTACATGGACCGTCGATATCGGTGTACTGTTAACAAACCACGATTTCATGCACTAAAAGTGCAACCCCTTCACAACGTTCTACAAACCTGTGCTTTGGACCACGTGTGGTCCCGACCTCCAGCAGGAATCCCTCCAAAGATCAGCGGCCTACACCGTCCCGAGTGACCGTGGGCCTCTGTTGAGTGATTCCGCCCGAGGTGTCTTCGCGATCCCTTGCCAGCCGGCTCGTGGGTCCCCAGAAGACTTCTTAAAGAAACCAAAGGGCTCCCCTGGTTGCTCCAGGCCTGCCCTGACTTACCCTCGCTGGGTGAGTCCCTCAGACCTTGCTGGTCTGTGCCATCGACTTTTCTTCATCTCCCCGAGACTTGCTGTTGCCAAGGCTTGTTGGCTCCAATCGAGTTGCCGACACCGCAGTAAGCTGCAGACTTCGTGGGACACACAGAATCCAGCTCCTGGTCGTCGTCGACGCCTCCTGGACCTCGTGGCTGAAGAGTCAAGGCACCCGCAACCGACCTGAATCAACCGACGACGGTGGGCATCCATCTTCCTTGCCCCGAGTCACTGCCAAGTGACTTTGAACACTGTCCCCTCTGCTTTCAGGTCATCCTTCTTCAGAATCCAGGCTTGGATTCCACCGGACACTTCTTCAGCTCCCGCAAGCAGCAAGTCTTCTTTGTTCGCCATTGAAAACGACGCCGCGACCCGACACCAAAGGACACCTATGCACCCGGCTTCCCTGGGTGAGGTAACTCCAGCACTACGGTGCTCCTGTGGGTGTGGGCCCTAGAACTACTTACCCTGTAAGTGACTTGCTTGTAGGTTCTCCCGAAGTATCCTAGAACTCTTAATTTCCAACCGCGACTTGCCCCATTGAAGTTAACGGCGATCCGCGCCTGTGTATCCACACTGCACGCGTCCCCCGTGGGTCCTTTACTTACCTGCCTTGGGTGGTTTCGTGAGGCCCCGGCACTTCTGAAGGCCCTAGGCCTTGTCTCCCTGCAAGTCGTTGTTACTAAGTCCCTTTTTTAGTATATGGTCTGGTACGCCCCTAGGGCCCCAGCCATATTTTGTGCTTAACTTATTGTGAAACGTTGATTTGTGCATATGTTTGTCTTCTAATCTCATAAAGAGATTAGTAGAGAGTTATTTAGAAATAAATACATATATATTTGATATATATACCTGTGTGGTGTCTTTTCATTTGGTGATTCAAGAGATTATATGGTAAAACAAGCTGCTTTACATTCCTTCAAGACTTAGCCTGAAGGCTGCTCTCCACAGCTACCACTAGGATAGCTTTCTTTAAAAGGTTATCTTAAACCTATCTACCATAAGAGTCGATTTGCCCTGGTGCAAGGTGTCCACTTTAATTAGTGAACAGCATATACCAGGCCAACTTCTCACATTGGTGGGCAGCGTGTGGGATTCCAGCTTGCCATTGTTTTACCAGAAAATCTCTATTTGAATTACTAACTGAAAACCATTATAGGTACTCAAGGTACATATAAAGTCAAGCTTAGTATCAATAAGGTCTACTGAACTTAGAGCTGTGTGCCAAGGGATAGCACACCCTTTCCACAGCTCAAGCTAGGATCAGTAGGCCACAAACTAGTGTAGGTAGTACAACACTGCACAACACTAGAATGTCCTTAAAGGGTGGACCCAGTGGATCCACTCAGCCTCAGTATAAGGACATGGCTTTCTCTGACTTGAGAGCCATGTGTGTTGACAGACACCTGAGGCTAGGACAGAGTCCCTCAACACTACACCTGATAGATCTGCTGACAGCAGATGACCTTAGATTGGCTCTAGGAGCTAAAGGGTCTGAATCAGTGGGTGGGTCAGTCATAGTATCTGGGTCAGATGATGAAAATCAGAATGACCAAGACTCTGTGATTGAAGGGCCAGGCTTCAAGGGGCCTGAAAAGGACAGAGGAATTCTCCCTAAGAGAACTGACAGAGAGGAGGAGAGGCACAGATCCCCTTCCAGGGAATCTGACCACTCTTATCACTCTGGCAGAGAATTTGTCCAGCAGAGGAGCTCATACTTTTCCTTAAGAGAGACCTCCTCTGAGAGAAGGTGCAAACTGCTCCAGTATGAGGAAGCCAAAGTGGCCCTCAGAACCAAGCAGTTGGCACTGGATAGGGAAGCCCTGGAGATCCAGAGAGCTTCTAGAAAAGAGGGGTTAGAACCCCCTGGTGGCAGCAACAGTGTCCCTAGAGGCAGAGAATATATTCCTGACCATAGGAACCTGAGCAAGGTTGTTCCTCCCTACCAGAGTGGGGATGATTTCCACAAGTGGATAACTGCAATGGAGAGGGCCTGTAGAGTACAGCAGGTCCCCCAAAAGCAGTGGGCAGCAATCTTGTGGCTCTCCTTTTCAGATAAAGGAAGAGACAAGCTCCTCACTGTTAGAGAGGAGGATGCTGATGATTATGAGGTCCTGAAGAGTGCACTGATAGATGGGTTTGGCTTAACCACTGAGCAGTACAGGTTGAAGTTCAGAGATACCCAGAAGGCACAGACTCAGGACTGGACTGACTTTGTTGATTGTGCAACCAAGGCTCTAGAGGGTTGGCTGGTTGGCAGTAGGGTTACTGATTTCAATGGATTGTATAATCTGATGATGAGAGAACAGATCCTAAATAATTGCCAGAACCATATGTTGCATCAGTACCTGGTGGACTCTGATCTGACCTCTCCCCAAGAATTGGGAAAGAAGGCAGACAAATGGGTCAGAACCAGGGTGAGGCAGAAAACCCAGAACCAAGGGGGTGACACTAAGAAGCAAGATCCTAAAGGCTCTGAGAAAGGTGGGGATAAGTCAAAAGACCAGAAGTCTTCACAAGGGCCCCAAAAATCTGCATCTGGTGGGGAGTCACAGTCCAACAAGGGAAAAGGCCAAAAGAAGCCCTGGTGCAAATTCTGTAAACAGAAAGGGCACTGGACTTCTGATTGTACCAAGTCCAAAGACCAAACCACCACCACTCCTGCCCCTAAGGCAACTGTGCCCCCTAGCTCAGCTACTGGTGGAGGTGGTACGCAGAATAAGGGTGTAGTAGGGTTGACCCTGGGTTCTGAAGTGGATTCTGACCTAGTCAGAGTGACCACTCAGGCAATGCTGATTTGTGATGGAAACATTGATATGTCCTTCCTAGTAAGCCCCAGTAATCTGGGCAAGTACAAACAGCAGCCTTTGATAAATGGCAAACAGGCTTTGGCATTTAGGGACACAGGTGCTAGTGTCACCATGGTGGCAGAGGACCTAGTGGACCCTGGACAGATCATCCTGGGCGAAATGTACCAGGTGACCAATGCAAGCAATGTCCAGACCAACCATAGTCTGGCAGTTGTGAATTTCTCCTGGGGAGGGGTAACTGGCCCCAAAAAGGTTGTAGTCAGTGCAGACCTCCCTGTAGAATGTCTGTTGGGCAATGATCTAGAGACTTCAGCCTGGTCTGAAGTAGAGTTATGGACTCATGCTGAGATGTTGGGCATCCCTGCAGAGGTATTTGCTGTGACCAGGTCACAAGCAAGAATGCATGACACTGAACCAGCTCTGGATCCTGGAACAATGGACCAGATGCTTCCCAAGAGGAGGAGCAGTAGGGTTAAGGCAGTGCCTTCCCCTCTGTCTCAGATCAAAGATTCACTTCCAGAGGGAGGTGAAGCAGAACCTGAAGAAGGAACTGCCCCAGATGGACTTGAACCTGACCAGGTTGAGTTCTTGGGGGCAGGGGGCCCTTCTAGGGAAGATCTGAGTAAGGAGCAACAGTGCTGCCCCTCTCTTGAACCCCTCAGACAGCAGGCTGCTGCTGAGGCTGCTGGGAGTGCTAGTGGGTCCCATAAAGTTTATTGGGATGAGGGACTCCTATATTCTGAGGGTAGAGACCCAGCCCCTGGAGCCACCAGGAGGTTGGTAATACCTCAGAAGTTTAGGGGTTCCTCTTGACCTTAGCACATGATATCCCTTTAGCAGGTCACTTGGGCCAAAACAAGACCTGGGACAGGCTTGTTCCACATTTTCATTGGCCACATATGTCAGAGGACACAAAGGAGTTTTGTCGCTCCTGTGTCACTTGCCAAGCCAGTGGTAAGGCAGGTGGCACAACAAAGGCCCCCTGATACCACTACCTGTGATGGGGGTACCCTTTGAAAGGGTAGGGATTGACATTGTTGGTCCCCTTGACCCTCAGACTGCATCTGGGCACAGATTTATCCTGGTGGTAGTGGATCATGCCACCAGGTACCCAGAGGCAATTCCCCTAAGGACCACCACAGCCCCTGTGGTGGCAAGAGCCCTCATTGGAGTTTTCTCCAGAGTGGGTTTCCCAAAGGAGGTCATTTCTGACAGAGGTACCAACTTCATGTCAGGATATCTGAAAGCAATGTGGAAGGAGTGTGGTGTAACTTATAAGTTCACCACCCCTATCACCCACAATGCAATGGTTTAGTTGAACGCTTCAACAAAACCTTGAAAGGAATGATTAAAGGACTCCCAGAGAAGCTTAGGCGGAAATGGGACCTTCTTCTTCCTTGCCTGTTGTTTGCATACAGAGAGGTTCCACAGAAGGGGGTTGGTTACAGCCCATTTGAGCTTCTGTTTGGGCATCCTGTGAGAGGTCCACTATGTTTGGTAAAAGAGGGCTGGGAGTTACCTCTCAAGCCCCCCAAACAAGATGTGATGGACTATGTACTTGGTCTCCGCTCCCGGATGGCAGAGTACATGAAAAGGCAACCAAAAACCTGGAGGCCAGCCAAGAATTGCAAAAAGCTTGGCATGACCAAAGGCTGTGCTGACTGTATACCAGCCAGGACAGAAAGTGTGGGTGTTGGAACCTGTGGCCCCAGCAGCCCTCCAGGACAAGTGGAGTGGCCCCCATACAATAGTTGAACAGAAGGAAGAAGTCACCTATCTGGTGAATCTTGGAACTCCCAGGAGCCCCCTAAGGGTGCTTCATGTCAACAGATTAAAGCCATATGTTGACAGGGCTGACATGGGCTTGCTCATGGCAACTGATGAGGACCAGGAGGAGGAGAGTGACCCTCTCCCTGACCTGCTCTCTCAGAACCCTGATGATGGGTCAGTAGATGGTGTTGCTTTGGCAAGCAGCCTCACTGACCATCAACAAACTGAGTGCAGACAAGTTCTGCAACAGTTTAGACATATGTTTAGCCTGACCCCTAGTCAGACTACCTGGTGCACCCATGAGGTGGACACTGGGGACAGTCTGCCTGTCAAGAATAAAATCTACAGGCAACCTGACCATGTCAGGGACTGTATCAGGAATGAAGTCCAGAAAATGTTGGAGTTAGGCGTGATTGAGCCTTCAGATAGCCCTTGGGCTAGCCCAGTAGTCCTGGTACCCAAGCCTCATACCCAGGGTGGTAAGAAAGAAATGAGGTTTTGTGTAGACTACAGAGGCCTCAATGCAGTCACTAGGACTGATGCCTATCCCATACCAAGGGCAGATGAGCTGATTGATACTTTGGCCTCAGCCAAGTATCTAAGCACATTTGACCTAACAGCTGGCTACTGGCAAATCAGATTAGCTGATGATGCAAAAGCCAAAACAGCATTTTCGACCCCTGGTGGGCACTACCACTTTGTGGTGATGCCCTTTGGATTGAAAAATGCACCTGCCACTTTTCAGAGGTTGGTGAATAAAGTTCTGGCAGGGATGGAAACTTATTGCTCAGCTTATCTAGATGATATTGCTGTCTTTAGTTCCTCCTGGCAGGATCACCTGGTCCACCTCAGAAATGTTTTGGAGGCCCTGCAGAAAGCAGGCCTCACTATCAAGGCCACCAAGTGCCAGATAGGGCAGAGTCAGGTTGTGTACCTGGGCCACCTTGTAGGTGGAGGCCAGGTTAAGCCTTTACAGAGCAAAATCCAAACCATAATGGAATGGGTTGCTCCAACCACCCAGACACAGGTGAGAGCCTTCTTAGGCCTGACTGGGTACTATAGGAGGTTTGTCAAGGGATATGGATCTATAGTGACCCCCTTGAATGATCTGACCTCAAAGAGAATGCCAAAAAAGGTTCAGTGGACAGCAAGCTGTCAAAAGGTATTTGAAGACCTAAAGCAGGCCATGTGCACTGCCCCCATCTTACAGAGTCCAGACTACACCAAAAAGTTCATTGTCCAAACAGATGCTTCTGAGCTGGGTGTGGGAGCTGTACTGTCTCAACTGAATGATGAAGGTCAAGACCAGCCAGTAGCTTTTATTAGCAGAAGGCTGACCCCTAGAGAGAAACGTTGGTCAGCTATAGAGAGGGAGGCCTTTGCTGTGGTATGGGCCCTGAAGAAGCTGAGGCCATACTTGTTTGGTACTCACTTCATAGTTCAGACTGACCACAAGCCCCTCCTATGGCTAAAGCAGATGAAAGGTGAAAACCCAAAACTTTTGAGGTGGTCCATTTCCCTACAGGGGATGGACTATACAGTGGAACATAGGCCTGGAACCCAACATGCCAATGCAGATGGACTCTCAAGGTATTTCCACTTTGAACACGAAGACTCAACTGGTCAAGGTTAGTTTAGTGTCCCTGCGTTTGGGGGGGTGTTGTGTAGGAGAGTAGGATCTGCCTCTTATGTTGCCCCCACTTTTTTTCTGATGTTAGCACTGGTTTCTGGCTATAGTCTGGCTGGGTCCCTGCCAATCAGGGCCCCAGCCTCTCTGTTCTCTCTAAACGACATGGAGTGCACTCTAGGTGCACTAGTGATTGGATACTGTGGTGCCTTATGAGTCCCTAGTATATGGTACCTTAGGTGCCAAGGGCATAGGTACTTCACAGGCCTACCAGGGGCTGCAGCATGTATTATGCCACCCCTGGGAAGCAGTCTAAATCTGACACCACAGGCCTGCTACTGCAGCCTGGGTGAGGTGGTGCTAGCACCCCTCACTGAGATATAGGTTTCCTATATCTCTCCTGCACACACATATAAACCTATCAGTCACCCCTAAGGCAGGCCCTATCAATCCTGAGGGCAGGGTGCTTGGCTTCTATGTGAGGGGGTGCCTCTGCCTGAGCAGGGCCCCTCTGCAGCTCTCAGAGTCTATTCTCTGGTGCTGTTTGTGGATGCGGTTAAACCATATACTATTAAGTGCATTATATCCTCGCGGTAAATGCTAACTTTGGAATGGCTGCATCAAAACATGTCGTGTTTGGTGTCAAACATCTTGGAATACTACCCCCCCGCCAATCTTGGCGGCGGGGGTAGCATTCCACCCTTCTAGAGGGATAAGACATGTACCTGCTGTGGAAACGCGGTAGAATCCTAAAGAGCCCTGGCATCACAAAATGGATGCCACCAGTCACAGACACTGGGCTGCCCTCCTGCTGATGACCGAAACTCGCAGTGGAGGAAGCCCAACAATAGGCATCCTGTCACAGGGAGGTGTAACCACCTCCCAGACAGGGTTTAGTGTATTGGGGCTGGGTGGGTGCACTCTTAGAGTGCTTTGAAGTCCTGCACTGGGGGAGCAGAAGGCTCCTCTGTGCATATGCCAGTTCAAACCGGCTCAGGGGCTACCTGCCCCTGCTCTGGCGCGAAACTGGACAAAGGGAAGTGGGTGTAGCCACCCCTCCCTTGACCCTCCCATAGGTGGGGTCATAGAGCTAGTCCATCCCCTCTTTTTAATATAAGAAGGGGAACCCTTGAACTTGCTAGTTAGATAACCCCTGGACGATGCTCTACAGAAGAATCCTGGCCCTTCGACGTTCCACTACCTTTGGAAGACAGAAGAATCTCCCTTGGAGTCAAGGAGTGACTCCCCTGCTTGGCAGGCACCAAAAATGACAACGACGGTCGCAAACTACGCCGCTCCCGCCGGAGTCCGAAGTCCCTGCAGCCCAAGAAGTGGATTTCCTGACTTCTCCAAGGCCATCGTGAGTCCCCAGCGAAGCTGAGGCAAGTGGACCCCACGAGTGATGAGGAACCGCGACCCCTGGGTACCGTGCACTATTGTCGAGTGCAACCCCTTCACAACGTTCTACAAACTTGTGCTTTGGATCACGTGTGGTCCCGATCTCCAGCAGGAATCTCTCCGAAGATCAGCGGCCTACACCGTCCCGAGTGACCGTGGGCCCCTGTTGAGTGATTCTGCCCGAGGTGTCTTTGCGATCCCTTGCCAGCCAGCTCGTGGGTCCCCAGAAGACTTCTTAAAGAAACCAAAGGGCTCTCCTGGTTGCTCCAGGCCTGCCCTGACTTACCCTTGCTGGTTGAGTCCCTCAGACCTTGCTGGTCTGTGCCATCGACTTTTCTTCATCTCCCCGAGACTTGCTGTTGCCAAGGCTTGTTGGCTCCAATCGAGTTGCCGACACCGCAGTAAGCTGCAGACTTCGTGGGACACACAGAATCCAGCTCCTGGTCGTCGTCGACGCCTCCTGGACCTCGTGGCTGAAGAGTCAAGGCACCCGCAACCGACCTGAATCAACCGATGATGGTGGGCATCCATCTTCCTTGCCCCGAGTCACTGCCAAGTGACTTTGAACACTGTCCCCTCTGCTTTCAGGTCATCCTTCTTCAGAATCCAGGCTTGGATTCCACCGGACACTTCTTCAGCTCCCGCAAGCAGCAAGTCTTCTTTGTTCGCCATTGAAAACGACGCCGCGACCCGACACCAAAGGACACCTATGCACCCGGCTTCCCTGGGTGAGGTAACTCCAGCACTACGGTGCTCCTGTGGGTGTGGGCCCTAGAACTACTTACCCTGTAAGTGACTTGCTTGTAGGTTCTCCCGAAGTATCCTAGAACTCTTAATTTCCAACCGCGACTTGCCCCATTGAAGTTAACGGCGATCCGCGCCTGTGTATCCACACTGCACGCGTCCCCCGTGGGTCCTTTACTTACCTGCCTTGGGTGGTTTCGTGAGGCCCCAGCACTTCTGAAGGCCCTAGGCCTTGTCTCCCTGCAAGTCGTTGTTACTAAGTCCCTTTTTTAGTATATGGTCTGGTACGCCCCTAGGGCCCCAGCCATATTTTGTGCTTAACTTATTGTGAAACGTTGATTTGTGCATATGTTTGTCTTCTAATCTCATAAAGAGATTAGTAGAGAGTTATTTAGAAATAAATACATATATATTTGATATATATACCTGTGTGGTGTCTTTTCATTTGGTGATTCAAGAGATTATATGGTAAAACAAGCTGCTTTACATTCCTTCAAGACTTAGCCTGAAGGCTGCTCTCCACAGCTACCACTAGGATAGCTTTCTTTAAAAGGTTGTCTTAAACCTATCTACCATAAGAGTCGATTTGCCCTGGTGCAAGGTGTCCACTTTAATTAGTGAACAGCATATACCAGGCCAACTTCTCACAACTGCGAACGGGCCTCTTGGCACAGATTTAAGAAGGTAAAACTTTAGCTGGCCTGACCTGGTGACTTTAGCCAACCTGTGCTCCAACGCGGTCGGCCTCAACTTGTGACTTTGACCCGGTTCAGTGCGACCAAATATCCATAGTTGGCAATATTGTCCCTAAAATCTTTAAAAACTAATAACTCCTGTTCTACTGATTGGATTTTATTATTTTGGAGTCCTATAATTTATTAAAATTTACTTTTTTTTCTTGTGTTTTTACTTTATTACTGTTTGTGTGCTACATAAATACTTCATCCATTGCTGCTAAGTTAAGCCTCTCTGCTTTTGGTGCCAAGCTGCCCACGGGTAAGCACAGATTGATTTAGTTATTTTTTGTGGTTCACCCTGCAAGGGAGTGTGGCTGTTGCTTGACCAGGGCTCATACCCCAATCAACCAACAGCACAATTTCTAACAGTTACTTTGAAAAGAGACAAAAAAATGGCTCAAAGGCACATTTATTAAAGAAAAGGAAGGACCAAGAGTACAGACCCAGCATATTTCAGTCTCCATTAACCCTGGGCGTAAAACTCCGCTCCACTCGCAGAGTTTGCGGATTCTTGGCAACTCCGTGTTCCGCGTAGAACCGGGAGTTACCGAAAATTCTGCAACGGAGCGGAGTTTTTTTTTGTTCACACGTTCAAAATGCGTTTTCGCACACGCAGGAGCGACTTACCGGGATACCTGGGTTCGCTGACGAGATCTCCTATCCGTTCACGTGCGCCACGGGATTTGGTAGCTGGCCGCACAGTCCCGCGAGAGTGTGCGATCATGAACATGTCATTTGGACGTGCCATCGGACTTCCAGCGGAAGTTCCGTGAAGATCGCGATACCGAACACGCAAATGATGATTTGGATTAAAAAAAACTCTTCAGATTGACATTTGGCTGTACTTCTTTGTGCAAGGAGACCTTTTTCTTTTTTACTTTTTTTTTTAAGAGGAAGGAAGTGCCCCTGAGTCTCCAACTTCCTGTTCCTGTCCAGAAGGCTCCTCCCAGTGCTTTGTTCATGTCCTGTTCACTTTTCATTTGGATTTGGAGCTGGAAGGATCACTCTTTGTGTCTACTGCATCATATATCATTGGATTTAAGGACTTTTGGATTTGGGATTTTACAAGTAAATTGGTGTTGTTTGTTTGATTGGGACATTGCACCTACATTTTTTTGTACTATTCATTTTTTTTTAAATGTATTGTTGTGGGCGGCCTATAGTTTCAGTAGGGGCCTAGTTGTTTTTCTTTGTATGTAATTGTTCTACTAGTTTTATTTTATAAAGGAATCATGTTGCAAAGTTCACTACATTTTCTCCAACTTTTGCAATCAATTTGCAATATTTATTTAATTTACTAGCCCAGTAGTCTGCCAAAAGGCCTTTCAGCCAGTAGGCCCAGAGCTACTCATGGGTGCATGAAACAACTGTTTCTGTGGTGCCTGTTGAATTTAAACATCATTTAGGGCATGGATGGCATTGGATTGAATTGCAAAATGTGTTTTTTTGGTGGGTATTTAACTTTTTTGGTGTGTGTTAAATAAACGCCTTGGTTGGATGTGTGTGTGTGTGGTGTGGTTGTGTTGTGTAACTTGCAAACCTTTTTTAGCCCTGTGGATTTTCGTTTTTGCATTGTTGCATTGAAGCTGTGTTATTTAGCTTGCCTCCTTTGTCTGGCCATATAGACCTGCTTGAGTTCATTGTTTTCCAGGCCTCCTGCTTGTTGTGACTGTGAGTGACCATGTGGCTGTTGGCCATTTTGTGCTGGTAGCCATAGGCCTGCATGTCTTTCCTTTGTTCCTCTTGGCTTACTGCTTACATCCCCATTGCCAGCTGCAGCTCCCTGAATGCTGCATTCCACGCGATGCACAATGAAAAACAGGTTCCATACCCATTACATTTGTATTTTTGTTTTTGTTCTTCTTCTTTCCTATCCTTCCTGAGTGTACACAGTAGTACACCATGAAAGCCCTTGTTGTCAATCTCAAAGGTTCCCAAATGGCTACACTGTTATGTTTTTTAATAACTGAGTTAATAAAATTTAATAATATTAATAACACTAAGTGTGACCACGCACTCAGTTACATATTATATTTGTTTTGTTTGTACTAGTAGTAATTGAACCACAACAACAAATGCCACGTTTCACTGATGTTCTTATGGTTTCTTTGCTTTTAGGTGCACAAAAGACTGAGGAGGAGGTATCATCATCATCACCAGTTGAACTGCCAGACAGAAGTCCTGCTGCGCATGACATAACGTGACGTGTGACCACAGACATCTCTTCAACTTGTGCCACTGCATGCTGCTGACATCTGAAGAAGATGGCCCCAAAGAAAGGCACCATGTCCTCCAGTACCAAGAAAGTTGCCAGTGAGAAGAAGGAACTGACGAAGGAAGTGCAACTTACCAAGACTGGTGTGCCGCCCAAGATGTTTTTTGAGAAAAACAAATTACGCCTGCAGCAGCAGTGTCCAGGGAGAAAGCTGGGAGCAGCACCCTCGCATCAGTGGACCTACCCCACCAACCTAGGCCCAAGACCATGACTGTCGCAGATGCAGCCAGTCTAATCGCGACAATGCCAACGAGCAGTGATGTTGAAATTGACTTATCGTTATCGCAAAGTAGTAGCCAATCAACGCAGGAAACTCAGCCGATAAGTGGACAACAACAGCCGCAACAACAGCTGCAACAACAGCCGCAACCACCGCCCACAATAGTAGTTGTTCCTCCTGAAGTAGGGGCAGTTCAGGAAATCGAGCTTCCTGCAAAGGGAGAAGAGCAAGCCACTCTTTCAGAAGATCCATTGTCTTCTATATCACCAGCAAGGAAAAGGAGGGTTAGTCCATCGGGTTCTTCTGCAAGCCCCCCTTCTGATGATCTAGATGCAACTTGGAAGCCACCACCTCAGTCTGAGAGTGAGAGATGCCACGAGACAAGGCTAGGGAAAAGGAAGGTTCCAGGAAGCATTAGAGTTCTGAGGTAGATGTAGAAGAGGAGGATGATGACTAGGCAGTCATCTTGGACATCAGTCCCGCCCCAGTGGAGATTGACAATACCCAATCCCAAATTGCAGTGAGGGATGTGACACGGATACCACCAACACAGATAACACCAACACCATCTCCAGCTTCCATATTTGCATTTGCAAAGGCCCGGCAGCGACCTACATCCAGCACAACCACCTCAGTAGAAGTAGGTAGTAGTACTGCATAGAGTCAAATTCCACTCCCACCCTCCAGTTCATCTGTCATAGCACGTGGCACCTCCAACAGCGCCAGAAAGTTCACCTCCCCAGTTTGGGACTTCTTTTCGGTTAGCAGTAAAGGGGAGAACGTTGCTATATGCTCAATTTGTGGACAAGGTATTAGTCGGGGTAAGCTTGGTACAAACTATGGTCCCGGAGGCCAAACAACCCATCTGAAAAAACACCACTTGATCCAGTGGGAAGCACACCTTAGCAGCCAAAAAACTGCACCCATTGCTGTTGGCGGGGATGAAGAAGTAGAAGATTCGATCGCGGTGGAAGGTGAACAAGAGGGAGACATTTTCTCTGGTTCACAAAGTAGCTCTGTCCCCAGCAGTGCAGTGGTACCGCCCACATCCTCATCAGCCTCAGCAACATCTCAGTGGCACAAGAGTAAGAGTCAGGCTGAGACACCAAGGCAACAGAGTACAGCAATGAAAAAAAATGTGGCATTGAGCCTAACAACATCTGGCGTCAAGAAGTCACCTGCATCAGTGGCACCAGAAAGGAAGAAAATACAGCCTACCATTCTCAGCATGTTTAGGTGCAAAGCTGGCTAAAATGTTAGTGCTGGACCTTCTCCCTTTTTCTTTTGCTGAATGGGTGGGTTTTCTTGAATTTGTGACAGCCATCTGCCCAAAATGGAAGGTTCCCAGCCGGTCCTATTTTGCCAGAGTTGCTGTTCCAGCACTACATCACGACATGCTGGAATTGCTTGGACAAGCTTTGCGGCAGAGTGCTGTTCACAGTATCCACATGACAACAGACAAGTGGACCAGTTGCCAAGCCACTGATTACATGTGCATCACTGCACACTGGATCTCTTTTGTGGGGGTTAGAGAAAAGATATCTGCAGGTGTTGACACTGCTGAGATTTTTATGCCACTCGGAAGCATGCAAATGTAGCCATGGAGAAATCTCATACTGCTGCAAACATTTTGGAAGAGTTTAACAGCAAGATCTTTGAATGGCTGCACCCAAGAGGGCTTAACATTGGTTTTGTTGCCACGGACAATGGCAGTAATATAATTAAGGCCATGGGCAATGGTGGCTATTTCAGGGTCCTTAGTTTGGCGCGCTGCATTAACATCATTGTTCAAGACTTTATGAAAAAAGAATACTGAGTCAGCAACTTACTGACCACCTGCAGAAGAATATGCAGACATTTCAGCCATTCTTTTATAGCCCGGAAGCAGCTGAGCATAGAGTGCCAGTTAAAGCACTCATCCAGGAGGTGCCAGCACGTTGGAACTCAACTTATGACATGCTTGAACATCTGTTTGAGCAGTACAGACCAATCAATGAATATGTCATGCGAAGACTAGGGGATGCTACTGTGAAAGGCATGACCGTTGAGATGGACCAATGGGGCCTAGTTAAATGCCTGACAGAGATGCTACTTCCTTTTGAGCTCTTCACATGTGAAGTCAGCAAGGAGGACTGTACTATGGGCCAAGCTATCCCATTGTTGCACATGCTACAGGAACAGCTGAAGGGGTGTCTGCAATGTACGCAGGCGTGGAGGAAAAAAAGAAGCATATGAGTTGGTGGTGAGCTTATCCCTTCGCTTAGCTGAAAATACAAGGATGCAAACTGAGATTGTGTTATCCAACCATTACATTTCTGCCACAATTCTGGATCCACGGTACAAAGCAGTACTGAACACTAACACATTAATTCCTTTTTCAGAAGTGGATGTTGCCAAGTACATAACTTGGATAGCTGAGGTAGCCAGTCGCTTTGAAAAAGACCGGCTGAAAATTAGAGGTACTCTACTCCAGCCCACAACAAGTACTGCAGGGCAGCCGGCGTCAAGTTCAACTTCAGAACCTGAGGGCAGTGCGGTTGGCTCACAGCAGTCAAAACCTCCAACACCACCAAGAACAACATCAACAACAGCAAGAACAGGATCATCAGCCCCAGTAAAATTGGCACAGGAATGGTTTCCACAGCAAGGGCTTGTTCGGTCCAGTGCTGATGCACAGGCAAAAGAGGCCAAGCAAAGCGGAGCACCCCTGAGCATTGAGTGGATGGTCCAGGCCTATCTGGATGACCCAACAGAGGTCTACATTGATCAAAACCCATTGCTGTATTGGTATGGGAAAAGTCGCCATTGGCCAGTGCTCAGCAGGCTGGTGATAAACTATCTGGCTTGCCTTGTCGCAAGTGTCTCTTCTGAGCGTGTTTTCAGTGCTGCTGGTGCCATTGTAACAGTGAAAAGGACCAGTCTCTTGCCCCAAAATGTGGAGAGATTAACCATGATCAAAATGAATCAGCACTTTATACCACCGGATTACACCATACCTGAAGCACAGCAGGAAGATGAGGACAGCGACTTAGGTGACGGAAGTAGTGTGTTATATGACCTACTACTGGGTGAACCACCAGAGTTTGAGGACGAGCTCTACTTCCCTGACAACTAGACTTTCAACTTTTTACTTTCTTTCTTCCTTATATACTTTTATTATTTGTGTGTGTCTGTATTTTGGTTTGAATCACAACAAATCCATCACCACCGTCTTGTCTTTTTATTGCCTTATTGGACTTGCAACCGTTTGCATTTATTAAAGAAGTCCACTCCTGCGAGTCCTGCTCCATCCTGACTTGCCCTAAACCCATTTCCCTCAAGCCAGACATTGGATGGAGAATAGTTTATGAAATGTATACCTGCCTCGTTGAGCCCCTCCAAAAGAACATGACTATAGCTATTCTCCTTTCCGAGCCGAGAGGGACTGCCCCTTAAGATGAGAACAGGTAATGATGGCATGCATTGGACGCTGACTCTGAGTCATTGGTGTTGGTGTTGTTGTTGTTGTGCATGAAGTGTACTAGTATTTAATCTACAGTACACTCTAAAAGTGACTCAAGTCAATGTTTCCCTTCTTGTTGTTTAATAACAAAATTGTACTTCCACTACAGGCCGATCCATTGCATTTTTGAATATGGAATCTGGACTCACTCTGTACACTACAGACTGAGTTGGACACCATGATGATGATGACCACATACTATACTCTTCACAGTCAGTCAGTAGGATCAGAGATAATTGATGAAATAACTCAGGCGTTTCATGAAGTGACAGAAAAGGTAAACAAGTCAACAACAACCACAGCAGACCTAGTGTGGTGGTAGTGATAGAGTCGAGTGTAGTGGTATGACTGATAGCAGTGCATTGATTTAGTTACTTAATTTGGAAAATGCTATGTTGCTGTATATGTGTGCTCTGTCTTGCCTAGTCAAAATCTAAGCTAAGTGGAGGTTGGGTGGGCGCTGTGGGCCTGCTCTGTCCTGTTGCTGTTGTAGGTTAATGCTGGAAACAGAGTAGACACATGATTTAGCCATGCCGCCTCTGAAAGTGTTCTTGTTGCACTCCTCCATAATTTATGCATTTTTTTCTCCTTGATTTTTCAATATCCCTTTTGTTTTTCCATCTACACCTACAGGCCGGCCTTTAGCCTGTGCTAAACAGAGAAAAACAACTCACACTTACCTTACCAATCCTCATCGGCCAGGCAGGCAGTGGCACCCAAAATTGACGGACTGAGCGTCCATGGAAGGGAGGACCAAGAGGAATGCCGAGCTGCAACTCCCCAATTTGACCAGGATAACATACAGTAACTTTAGTATCATTCATCATCTTTTAATTAATTTGATTCATTTTTTCTCTTCAATCTTTACGCCTGTGTGTTGTTGTTTATTATGTTTGCTCTTTGCTTATAAAAAATTTCTAGCTTTAAAAGGAAGCCCGGTACAACAGAACATAAAATGTATATAATTTGGGTCTCTCTGAGGGCAGACAGGCAAGGCAATTGCATAATAATAATAATTAATAATATACTGCTGCCCTGTACTGTCTACTAGTCTAGTTAGTAAGTACTACTTATCATTAACCATCAAGTCATCATCATGTATGCATTTCTTTTTTCTCCTTTAACAGTTTTATGAATATGATGGTCGTCTGCCAAGATTGTGTGTTGTTGTCCATGTGTAGTGTTTGTCTTTGTCAAACCTTTCCCTCAAATACCCCTTCCCAACCATTCATCAAACACTAACCCTCTTCCCCCGGGCTGTGTGATTTATATTGAGGTGTGACTAAATTAAATTTACACCAATAATTGATCACACACTTTCTGGGGCGGATGTGGTGAAAGCAACACTAATTCAAGGCAGGGCAAGGATCTTCTTCTGCTTTCCCACCCATGCTCAGTATTTGCAAGTCAATTTTCTTTCCAAAGGAACATAATCCATCATAATTAATTTCCGGCATCGATTGGATTCATTATCCTTGCAGCACTAAAGGTTACGCTTGTCCACTCCATATGTAAAGTCAACTACAGTTTGTAACTTGTACTAGGCTATCCTCGCCACCATTATGTTTTATTTTACTTTAGCATTGCTAATCATTATTATGGTTTCTTGTTTGGCAGTCTTCTTGTGTACTGTACTGTACTTCGTTCTACTACTCCTTCCAGAGTCTCCCTCAGGTGACTGACTGTCTCATTTTCTTTTTTTGTAAATGCTACTGCCAGTGTCTACTACTACCACCACCACCATGGCATCTTGGGAAACCAAACCATCATCACCATGCAGCCATCGCTTTTCCTAAGTTTAAACATCAATCACAGGTAAGAGAAGAAGTTTGGGGGAGGCATAATTAATAATGGAAATGAATTAATTAATTCACTCAACCACACCCTTCTGAGTACAGTTGCAGATTGCATAGACTAAGATGCGAGACTGACAGTACTAGTAGGACAAGTCACTCACAAGTGAGGATACAGCATCTATCTGTTCGTGTGTTACACTATCGGCAGATTATTTAAATCTAAAACTGGCTGCGGTCCTGCAGCAGCAAAGGAAACCGTGTGAAGTAAAAGAGTAACCCCCCACAAAACATTTACATCGTGTGTAAAGTTTAAGTATAAATATAATTTAATCCCCTAACAAAATAAACTAATGTAAAAAAATCCCACAACACCTGACCCACCCCTCTCCCTAACCCCAACCAATGTCCAAAAAGATAAAGAAAGAGTCCAACCAATGTCCAGTGAATTAAAAAATTGTCCATAATAAATAATAAATATAAACCCCAACTTTTCCACAAAGTATGACCAATTCCCACAAACCAAAAAAAAAGATTAAAAAAGGGGCAGTACAATGGAATCTGTGCCCAATGGGAATAGTCCAGCTCGATCGGCCAGGCTAGGTCTTCCCTGGACTGGAAACAAGCATCCAAGGACCAGTTTCGGGGTTTCACCCCTCATCAGCCAGGATAGCTTGACTCCAGTGGCATGGAGAGCACTGGACCCACGTCTGGGCATACCCGTCCCACTCACGGTGACAAATGAAAAAACAACAATTGATGGACAGAATGCAGAACAATGTCATACAGTCACCCCAGTACAGAGATCTGGGCCTAAATCCATCGTTTTTTTGCTCACTATGCCTTTCCAGTTTGAACCCAGCCATATGCAAATCAGTCTTGACCCTGTGCCCAATGGGAACAGTACAGCCTGAACTGCCAGGCCAGGTCCTCCCTGGATTAGAAACAAGCATCCTAGGACAGGTTTCAGGGTTTCACCCCTCATCAGCCAGGATAGGTTGACTCCAGTGGCATGGAGAGCACGGGACCCACATCTGGGCATACCCGTCACACTCGGGGTGACAAATGCAAAAACAACAATTGATGGATAGAATGCAGAACAATGTCATACATTCACCCCAGTACAGGGATCTGGGCCTAAATCCATCATTTTTTTGCTCACCATGCTATTCCAGTTTGAACCCACCCATATGCAAATCAGTCTTGACCCTGTGCCCAATGGGAACAGTCCAGCCTGAACTGCCAGGCCAGGTCCTCCCTGGACTGGAAACAAGCATCCTAGGACCTGTTTCGGGGTTTCAGCCCTCATCAGCCAGGATAGCTTGACTCCAGTGGCATGGAGAGCACGGGACCCACGTCTGGGCTTACCCGTCCCACTCAGGGTGACAAATGCAAAAACAACAATTGATGGACAGAATGCAGAACAATGTCATACATTCACCCCAGTACAGAGATCTGGGCCTAAATCCATCGTTTTTTTGCTCACTATGCCTTTCCAGTTTGAACCCAGCCATATGCAAATCAGTCTTGACCCTGTGCCCAATGGGAACAGTCCAGCCTGAACTGCCAGGCCAGGTCCTCCCTGGACTAGAAACAAGCATCCTAGGACCAGTTTCAGGGTTTCACCCCTCATCAGCCAGGATAGGTTGACTCCAGTGGCATGGAGAGCACGGGACCACGTCTGGGCATACCCGTCCCACTCGGGGTGATAAATGCAAAAACAACAATTGATGGAAAGATTGCAGAACAATGTCATACATTCACCCCAGTACAGAGTTCTGGGCCTAAATCCATCGTTCTTTTGCTCACCATGCCATTCCAGTTTGAACCCAGCCATTTGCAAATCAGTCTTCACCCTGTGCCCAATGGGAACAGTCCAGCCCGAACTCCCAGGCCAGGTCCTCCCTGGACTTGAAACAAGCATCCTAGGACCGGTTTTGGGGTTTCACCCCTCATCAGCCAGGATAGCTTGACTCCAGCGGCATAGTGAGCCCGGGACCCTAGTCTGGGCTTACCCGTCCCACTCGGGGTGACAAATGCAAAAACAACAATTGATGGACAGAATGCAGAACAATGTCATACATTCACCCCAGTACAGAGATCTGGGCATAAATCCATCGTTTTTTTGCTCGCCATGCCAGTTTGAACCCAGCCATATGCAAATCAGTCTTGACCCTGTGCCCAATAGGAACAGTCCAGCCCGAACAGCCAGGCCACGTCCTCCCTGGACTGGAAACAAGCATCCTAGGACAGGTTTCAGGGTTTCACCCCTCATCAGCCAGGATAGCTTGACTCCAGTGGCATGGAGAACACGGTACCCACATCTGGGCATACCCGTCCCACTCGGGGTGACAAATGCAAAAACGACAACTGATGGACAGAATGCAGAACAATGTCATACATTCACCCCAGTACAGAGATCTGGGCCTAAGTCCATCGATTTTTTGCTCATCATGCCATTCCAGTTTGAACCCAGCCATATGCAAATCAGTCTTGACCCTGTGCCCAATGGAAACATTCCAGCCCGAACTGCCAGGCCAGGTCCTCCCTGGACTAGAAACAAGCATCCTAGGACCGGTTTCGGGGTTTCACGCCTCAACAGCCAGGATAGCTTGACTCCAGTGTTATGGAGAGCACGGGACAAATGTCTGGGCATACCCCTCCCACTCAGGGTGACAAATGCAAAAACAACAATTGATAGACAGAATGTAGAACTATGTCATACATTCACCCCAGTACAGAGATCTGGGCCTAAATCCATCGTTTTTTTGCTCACCATGCCATTCCAGTTTGAACCCAGCCATATGCAAATCCGTCTTGACCCTTTGACCAATGGGGACAGTACAGCCCGAATTGCCAGGCCAGGTCCTCCCTGGACTTGAAACAAGCAACCTAGGACCGGTTTCGGGGTTTCACCCCTCATCAGCCAGGATAGCTTGACTCCAGTGGCATGGAGAGCACGGGACCCACGTCTGGGCATACCAGTCTCACTCGGGGTGACAGATGCAAAAACAACAATTGATGGACAAAATGCAGAACAATGTCATACATTCACACCAGTACAGAGATCTGGGCATAAATACATCGTTTTTTTGCTCAACATGCCATGCCAGTTTGAACCCAGCCATATGCAAATCAGTCTTGACCCTGTGCCCAATGGGAACAGTCCAGCCCGAACTCTCAGGCCAGGTCCTCCCTGGACTTGAAACAAGCATCCTAGTACTGGTTTTGGGGTTTCACCCCTCATCAGCCAGGATAGCTTGACTCCAGCGGCATAGTGAGCCCGGGACCCTAGTCTGGGCTTACCCGTCCCACTCGGGGTGACAAATGCAAAAACAACAATTGATGGACAGAATGCAGAACAATGTCATACATTCACCCCAGTACAGAGATCTGGGCATAAATCCATCGTTTTTTTGCTCGCCATGCCAGTTTGAACCCAGCCATAGGCAAATCAGTATTGACCCTGTTCCCAATGGGAACAGTCCAGCCCGAACTCCCAGGCCAGGTCCTCCCTGGACTGGAAACAAGCATCCTAGGACTGGTTTCGGGGTTTCAATCCTCATCAGCCAAGATATCTTGACTCCAGTGGCATGGAGAGCACGGTACCCACGTCTGGGCATACCAGTCTCACTCAGGGTGACAAATGCAAAAACAACAATTGATCGACAGAACGCAGAACACTGTCATACATTCACCCCAGTACAGAGATCTGGGCCTAAATCCATCGTTTTTTTGCTCACCATGCCATTCCAGTTTGAACCCAGCCATATGCAAATCCGTCTTGACCCTTTGACCAATGGGGACAGTACAGCCCGAATTGCCAGGCCAGGTCCTCCCTGGACTTGAAACAAGCATCCTAGGACCGGTTTCGGGGTTTCACCCCTCATCAGCCAGGATAGCTTGACTCCAGTGGCATGGAGAGCACGGGACCCACATCTGGGCATACCAGTCTCACTCGGGGTGACAAATGCAAAAACAACAATTGATAGACAGAATGCAGAACACTGTCATACATTCACCCCAGTACAGAGATCGGGGACTAAGTCCATCGTTTTTCTGCTCACTGTGAGAAGTTGGCCTGGTATATGCTGTCCACTAATTATAGTGGGCACCTTGCACCAGTCCAAACAACCCCTTATTGGAGATAGGTTAAAGACAACCTTTATTGAAAGCTATCCTAGTGGTAGCTATGGAGAGCAGCCTTCAGGCTAAGTCTTGAAGGAATGTAAAGCAGCTTGTTTTACCAGTCTATAATCTCTTGAGTGACCAAATGAAAGAGGACCACACCAGGTATATATTCAAAATATATGTATTTATTACTAAACACACCCCTCTAGTCTCTTTATGAGGCTAGAGTTCGAAGTACATAAGTTATAAGTCAGTTATTCACAGTAATAGCACAAATACACGTTTGAGCCCTAGGGCGTACCAAACCATATACCAAAAAGTGGTATAAGAACCACGACTGAGCTAGACACTAGGCCTAGAGCCTGTAGAAGTGCTTGGACCACAAGGAACCACCCAAGGTAGTGACACAGGGGACCCACGGGGGACGCGTACAGTGTAGTAACACAGCCGCGAATCGCCGTTGACTTCTATGGGGAAAGTCGCGGTTGGGAATTTAAAGAAAAGGGACACTTAAAGGAGGACTTGGAGCAAACCCTTTTAGAACTAGGTTGTTCTAGAGTCTATACCCACGGGAGCACCGGAGTACTCGTGTTACCTCACCCAGGGAAGCCGGGTGCATAGGTTCCTTTCGGGGTCGGGTTTCGTCGTCGATTTGAATGGCGATCTGCTGCAAAGTGCTGCTGGCGACCAAGTGAAAAGTGTCCGGGTGGATCCAAGTGTGGATCGGAGATCTGAAGAACCTGAAAGCAGAGGGGACAGAGTCTGGGTCACTAGCCAGTGACCAGGAAGGCGATGAGCAGATGCCCACCGATGTCGGGTGCTTCAGGTAGGTTGACAGTCGTCTTGACTCTTCAGCCACGAGGTCCGGGAGGCGTTGTCAGTGACCAGGAGCGAGATTCGGACTGTCCCATGACGTCTGTCGATTGCTGAGGTGTCGGCGATGGGTTGGACCCAACAGGCTTGGCAACGGCAAGTCTCGTGGAAAGTGAAGAAGGACGATGGTGCAGACCAGCAAGGTCTGAGGGACTCACCCAGCAAGGGTAAGTCAGGGCAAGCCTGGAGCAACCAGGGAAGCCCAAGCAGGATAAAATTGGCCTTCGTGAAGGGCTACTAGCTAACGGACTAGCGACTGCGAAGGAGCCTCTAGTGGACACACTTGGAGCTGGCTCACAGGACACTCGTGGAGTGGAGGCCAGTGATCTTCGGTGCAGTCGGTGCTAGAGGCGGGGGCTACTCGGAGCCCAAAGCACAACTTTGTGGGAGTCCAGGAAGAGGATGTACTTGCAAATGTGCTTGGTGTCCAGGGGTCACGGTTCCACATTACCCACGACAGCTACGGGCCTCAGCTGTGCTGGGGACTCAGGGCAGCCTCGGAGAAGTCTGAAAATCCACCTCTGGTGATGCAAAGACTTCGGCGTCCGACGGGAGCTTCAGCGATGCAGACCGGACAATTGCTTCTTTGGTGCCTGCCAAGCAGGGGAGTCACTCCTTGACCCCAAGGGAGATTCTTCAGTCCTCTAATCTTCAAGTAGAGCATCGAAGGTCCAGGATTCTGTGTCAGAGTTTCGTCCAGGGATAATCTAAAGTCCTAGGGACTGGGGTCCCATACTTATACTAAGGTAGGGGGTTGGACTTACTCTGTGGTCCCACCTATGGGTGGGTCAGGGCAGAGGGGTGGCTACACCCCTTTCCCTTTGTCCAGTTCGCGCCAGAGCAGGGGCTGGAAGCCCCTGATCCGGTTTGAACTGGGGTATGCACAAGGACACCAAATGTGCCCCCAGTGCAGGACTTCAAAGCACCAGTGAGTGCTCAAGCCCAGCCCCAATACACACTATCCTGTCTGGGGAGGTGGTTACACCTCCCTGAGACAGGAAACCGATTGTCCAGGCCTCCCCTGCCGGAGTTTCGGTCAGCAGCAGGAGGCCAGACTTGTGTCTGTGGCAGCAGCACCCATTTTGTGATGCCAGGGCTTTGGAAAGAAGTTACCGGGCCAGCCAGTGTGTACATGTCTCTCCCTCTAGAAGGGTGGAATGCTACCCCCGCCGCCAGAATTGGCGGGGGGTTAGTATTCCAAGATGTTTGACACCAAACACGACATGTTTCTGTGGTGCCATCCCAAAGTTAGCATTTAACGCGAGGTTATAATGCACTTAAGAGTATATGGTCAGGCTGCACTACAAACAGCATCAGAGAAGGATCTCCGAACGCTGCAGAGGGGCCCTGCTCATGCAGGGGCACCCTCTCACATAGGAACCACGCACTCTGCCTTCAGGATTGACAAGGCCTGCCATAGGAGTGACTTATAGGTTTATATGTGTGTATGTATGTAGTGATATAGGTAACCTAGATCACAGTAAGGGGTGCATGCACCACCTTACCCAGGCTGCAGTAGCAGACCTGTGGTGTCATTTTGGATGGCCTTCCAGGGGTGGCACAATACATGCTGCAGCCCCTGGTAGGCCTCTGAGGTACCTATGCCCTGGATATATAGTATACCATATACTAGGGACTTATAAGGGCACTACAGATTCCAATCAGAGATGTGCCTAAGGCACATGGAAACCATTTTACAGAGAAAGCAGATAGACTGCGGCCCTGAATAGCAGGATCCCAGTCCAACTAAGTCATAAACCAGCAAAACACCAGGAAAAAAGTGGAGGCAACCATATAGTCAGATTTCACCTTCCTACACTCACTATGCCATTCCAGTTTGAACCCAGCCATATGCAAATCAGTCTTGACCCTTTGCCCAATGGGAACAGTCCAGCCCGAATTGCCAGGCCAGGTCCTCCCTGGACTGGAAACAAGCATTCTAGGACCGATTTCAGGGTTTCACCCCTCATCAGCCAGGATAGCTTGAATTCAGCGGCATAGTTAGCCCGGGACCCACGTCTGGGCATACCAGTCTCACTCGGGGTGACAAATGCAAAAACAACAATTGATAGACAGAATGCAGAACAAAGTCATACATTTACCCCAGTACAGAGATCTGGGACTAAGTCCATCGTTTTTCTGCTCACCATGCCATTCCAGTTTGAACCCAGCCATATGCAAATCAGTCTTGACCCTTTGGCCTATGGGAACAGTCCAGCCCGAATTGGCAGGCCAGGTCCTCCCTGGACTGGAAACAAGCATTCTAGGACTGATTTCGGGGTTTCACCCCTCATCAGCCAGGATAGCTTGACTCCAGTGGCATGGAGAGCACGGGACCCACGTCTGGGCATACCCGTTCCACTCGGGGTGACAAATGCAAAAACAACTATTGATGGACAGAATGGAGAACAATGTCATACAATCACCCCAGTACAGAAAGCTTGGTCTAAATCCATCGTTTTTTTGCTCACCATGCCATTCCAGTTTGAACACAGCAATATGCAAATAAATCTTGACCCTGTGCAAAATGGGAATAGTCCAGCCCGATCTGCCAGGCCAGGTCCTCCCTGGACTGGAAACAAGCATCCAAGGACCAGTTTCGGGGTTTCACCCCTCATCAGCCAGGATAGCTTGACTCCAGTGGCATGGAGAGCACTGGACCCACATCTGGGCATACCTGTCCCACTCGTGGTGACAAATGAAAAAACAACAATTGATGTACAGAATGCAGAACAATAACATACAGACACCCCAGTACAGAGATCTGGGCCTAAATCCATCGTTTTTTTGCTCACCATGCCATTCCAGTTTGAACCCAGCCATATGCAAATCAGTCTTGACCCTGTGCCCAATGGGAACAGTCCAGCCTGAACTGCCAGGCCAGGTCCTCCCTGAACTGGAAACAAGCATCCTAGGACCAGTTTCGGGGTTTCACCCCTCATCAGCCAGGATAGCTTGACCCCAGTGGCATGGAGAGCACGGGACCCACGTCTGGGCATACCCGTCTCACTCGGGGTGACAAATGCAAAAACAACAATTGATGGACAGAATGCAGAACAATGTCATACATTCACCCCAGTACAGAGATCTGGGCCTAAATCCATCGTTTTTTTGCTCACCATGCTATTCCAGTTTGAACCCAGCCATATGCAAATCCGTCTTGACCCTGTGCCCAATGGGAACAGTCCAGCCCGAACTGCCAGGCCAGGTCCTCCCTGGACTGGAAACAAGCATCCTAGGACCGGTTTTGGGGTTTCACCCCTCATGTGCCAGGATAGCTTGACTCCAGTGGCATGTAGAGCACGGGACCCACGTCTGGGCATACTCGTCCCACTCGGGGTGACAAATGCAAAAACACCAATTGATGGACAGAATGCAGAACAATGTCATACATTCACCCCAGTACAGAGATCTGGGCCTAAGTCCATCGTTTTTTTGCTCACCATGGCATGCCAGTTTGAACCCAGCCATATGCAAATCAGTATTGACCCTGTGCCCAATGGGAACAGTCCAGCCCGAACTCCCAGGCCAGGTCCTCCCTGGACTGGAAACAAGCATCCTAGGACTGGTTTCGGGGTTTCAATCCTCATCAGCCAAGATATCTTGACTCCAGTGGCATGGAGAGCATGGTACCCACGTCTGGGCATACCAGTCTCACTCGGGGTGACAAATGCAAAAACAACAATTGATAGACAGAATGCAGAACACTGCCATACATTCACCCAAGTACAGAGATCTGGGACTAAGTCCATTGTTTTTCTGCTCACTATGCCATTCCAGGTTGAACCCAGCCATATGCAAATCAGTCTTGACCCTGTGCCCAATGGGAACAGTCCAGCCCGAATTGCCAGGCCAGGTCCTCCCTGGACTGGAAACAAGCATTCTAGGACCGATTTCAGGGTTTCACCCCTCATCAGCCAGGATAGCTTGAATCCAGCGGCATAGTGAGCCCGGGACCCTAGTCTGGGCTTACCCGTCCCACTCGGGGTGACAAATGCAAAAACAACAATTGATGGACAGAATGCAGAACAATGTCATACATTCACCCCAGTACAGAGATCTGGGCATAAATCCATCGTTTTTTTGCACACCATGCCATGCCAGTTTGAACCCAGCCATATGCAAATGCGTCTTGACCCTTTGCCCAATGGGGACAGTGCAGCCTGAATTGCCAGGCCAGGTCCTCCCTGGACTTGAAACAAGCATCCTAGGACTGGTTTCGGGGTTTCACCTCTCATCAGCCAGGATAGCTTGACTCCAGCGGCATAGTGAGCCCGGGACCCTAGTCTGGGCTTACCCATCCCACTCGGGGTGACAAATACAAAAACAACAATTGATGGACAGAATGCAGAACAATGTCATACATTCACCCCAGTACAGAGATCTGGGCATAAATCCATCGTTTTTTTGCTCGCCATGCCAGTTTGAACCCAGCCATATGCAAATAAGTCTTGACCCTGTGCCCAATGGGAACAGTCCAGCCCGAACTCCCAGGCCAGGTCCTCACTGGACTGGAAACAAGCATCCAAGGACCAGTTTCGGGGTTTCACCCCTCATCAGCCAGGATAGCTTGACTCCAGTGGCATGGAGAGCACTGGACCCACATCTGGGCATACCTGTCCCACTCGTGGTGACAAATGAAAAAACAACAATTGATGTACAGAATGCAGAACAATAACATACAGACACCCCAGTACAGAGTTCTGGGCCTTAATCCATCGTTTTTTTGCTCACAATGCCATTCCAGTTTGAACCCAGCCATATGCAAATCCGTCTTGACCCTGTGCCCAATGGGAAGAGTCCAGTCCGAACTGCCAGGCCAGGTCCTCCCTGGACTAGAAACAAGCATCCAAGGACCGGTTTTGGGGTTTCACGCCTCAACAGCCAGGATAGCTTGACTCCAGTGTTATGGAGAGCACCGGACCCATGTCTGGGCATACCCGTCCCATTCAGGGTGACAAATGCAAAAACAACAATTGATAGACAGAATGTAGAACAATGTCATACATTCACCCCAGTACAGAGATCTGTGCCTAAGTCCATCGATTTTTTGCTCACCATGCCATTCCAGTTTGAACCCAGCCATATTCAAATCAGTCTTGACCCTGTGCCCAATGGGAACAGTCCAGCCCGAACTCCCAGGCCAGGTCCTCCCTGGACTGGAAACAAGCATCCTAGGACCGGTTTCGTGGTTTCAACCCTCATCAGCCAGGATATCTTGACTCCAGTGGCATGGAGAGCACTGGACCCACATCTGGGCATACCAGTCTCACTCGGGGTGACAAATGCAATAACAACAATTGATAGACAGAATGCAGAACAATGTCATACATTCACCCCAGTACAGAGTTCTGGGCCTAAGTCCATCGTTTTTCTGCTCACCATGCCGTTCCAGTTTGAACCAAGCCATTTGCAAATCAGTCTTGACCCTTTGCCCAATGGGGACAGTCCAGCCCGAATTGCCAGGCCAGGTCCTCCTTGGACAGGAAACAAGCATCCTAGGACCGGTTTCGGGGTTTCACTCCTCATCAGCCAGGATAGCTTGACTCCAGTGGCATGGAGAGCACGGGACCCACATCTGGGCATACCCGTCCCACTCGGGGTGACAAATGTCAAAACAACAATTGATGGACAGAATGCAGAACAATGTCATACATTCACCCCAGTACAGAGATCTGGGCCTAAGTCCATCGTTTTTTTACTCACCATGCCATTCCAGTTTGAACCCAGCAATATGCTAATCAGTCTTGACCCTGTGCCCAATGAGAACAGTCCAGTCCGAACTGCCTGGCCAGGTCCTCCCTGGACTGGAAACAAGCATCCTAGGACCGGTTTCGGTGTTTCACCCTTCAACAGCCAGGATAGCTTGACTCCAGTGGCATGGAGAGCACTGGACCCACGTCTGGGCATACCTGTCCCACTCGTGGTGACAAATGAAAAAACAACAATTGATGGACAGAATGCAGAACAATGTCATACAGTCACCCCAGTACAGAGATCTGGGCCTAAATCCATCGTTTTTTTGCTCACTATGCCTTTCCAGTTTGAACCCAGCCTTATGCAAATCAGTCTTCACCCTGTGCCCAATGGGAACAGTCCAGCCTGAACTGCCAGGCCAGGTCCTCCCTGAACTGGAAACAAGCATCCTAGGACCAGTTTCGGGGTTTCACCCCTCATCAGCCAGGATAGCTTGACTCCAGTGGCATGGAGAGCACGGGACCCACGTCTGGGCATACCCGTCTCACTCGGTGTGACAAATGCAAAAACAACAATTGATGGACAGAATGCAGAACAATGTCATACATTCACCCCAGTACAGAGTTCTGGGCCTTAATCCATCGTTTTTTTGCTCACAATGCCATTCCAGTTTGAACCCAGCCATATGCAAATCCGTCTTGACCCTGTGCCCAATGGGAAGAGTCCAGTCCGAACTGCCAGGCCAGGTCCTCCCTGGACTAGAAACAAGCATCCAAGGACCGGTTTTGGGGTTTCACGCCTCAACAGCCAGGATAGCTTGACTCCAGTGTTATGGAGAGCACCGGACCCATGTCTGGGCATACCCCTCCCATTCAGGGTGACAAATGCAAAAACAACAATTGATAGACAGAATGTAGAACAATGTCATACATTCACCCCAGTACAGAGATCTGTGCCTAAGTCCATCGATTTTTTGCTCACCATGCCATTCCAGTTTGAACCCAGCCATATTCAAATCAGTCTTGACCCTGTGCCCAATGGGAACAGTCCAGCCCGAACTCCCAGGCCAGGTCCTCCCTGGACTGGAAACAAGCATCCTAGGACCGGTTTCGTGGTTTCAACCCTCATCAGCCAGGATATCTTAACTCCAGTGGCATGGAGAGCACTGGACCCACATCTGGGCATACCAGTCTCACTCGGGGTGACAAATGCAATAACAACAATTGATAGACAGAATGCAGAACAATGTCATACATTCACCCCAGTACAGAGTTCTGGGCCTAAGTCCATCGTTTTTCTGCTCACCATGCCGTTCCAGTTTGAACCAAGCCATTTGCAAATCAGTCTTGACCCTTTGCCCAATGGGGACAGTCCAGCCCGAATTGCCAGGCCAGGTCCTCCTTGGACAGGAAACAAGCATCCTAGGACCGGTTTCGGGGTTTCACTCCTCATCAGCCAGGATAGCTTGACTCCAGTGGCATGGAGAGCACGGGACCCACATCTGGGCATACCCGTCCCACTCGGGGTGACAAATGTCAAAACAACAATTGATGGACAGAATGCAGAACAATGTCATACATTCACCCCAGTACAGAGATCTGGGCCTAAGTCCATCGTTTTTTTACTCACCATGCCATTCCAGTTTGAACCCAGCAATATGCTAATCAGTCTTGACCCTGTGCCCAATTAGAACAGTCCAGCCCGAACTGCCTGGCCAGGTCCTCCCTGGACTGGAAACAAGCATCCTAGGACCGGTTTCGGTGTTTCACCCTTCAACAGCCAGGATAGCTTGACTCCAGTGTTATGGAGAGCACGGGACCCATGTCTAGGCATACCCATCCCACCCAGGGTGACAAATGCAAAAACAAAAATTGATGGACAGAATGCAGAACAATGTCATACAATCACCCCAGTACAGAGATGTGGGCCTAAATCCATTGTTTTTTTGCTCGCCATGCGATTCCAGTTTGAACCCAGCAATATGCAAATCCGTCTTGACCCTGTGCACAATGGGAACAGTCCAGCCCGAACTGCCAGGCCAGGTCCTCCCTGGACTGGAAACAAGCATCCTAGGACCGTTTTCGGGGATTCATCCCTCATCAGCCAGGATAGCTTGACTCCAGTGGCATGGAGAGCACGGGACCCATGTCTGGGCATACCCGTCCCACTCGGGTGACAAATGCAAAAACAACAATTTATGGACAGATTGCAGAACAATGTCATACATTCACCCCAGTACAGTGATTTTGGCCTAAATACATCATTTTTTTTGCTCACCATGCCATTCAAGATTGAACCCAGACATATGCAAATCAGTCTTGACCCTTTGCCCAATGGGGTCAGTCCAGCCCGAATTGCCAGGAAAGGTCCTCCCTGGACTGGAAACAAGCATCCTAGGACCGGTTTCGGGGTTTCACCTCTCATCAGCCAGTTTAGCTTGACTCCAGTGGCATGGAGAGCACGGGACCCACATCTGGGCATACCAGTCCCACTCGGGGTGGCAAATGGAAAAACAACAATTGATGGACAGAATGCAGAACAATGTCATACATTCACCCCAATACAGAGATCTGGGCCTAAATCCATCGTTTTTTTGCTCACCATGCCATTCCAGTTTGAACCCAGCCACATGCAAATCAGTCTTGACCCTGTGCCCAATGGGAACAGTCCAGCCCGATCTGCCAGGCCAGGTCCTCCCTGGACTGGAAACAAGCATCCTAGGACCGGGTTCGGGGTTTCACCCCTCATCAGCCAGGATAGCTTGAATTCAGCGGCATAGTGAGCCCGGGACCCTAGTCTGGGCTTACCCATCCCACTCGGGGTGACAAATGCAAAAACAACAATTGATGGACAGAATGCAGAACAATGTCATACATTCACCCCAGTACAGAGATCTGGGCATAAATCCATCGTTTTTTTGCACACCATGCCATTCCAGTTTGAACCCAGCCATATGCAAATGCGTCTTGACCCTTCGCCCAATGGGGACAGTCCAGCCTGAATTGCCAGGCCAGGTCCTCCCTGGACTTGAAACAAGCATCCTAGGACTGGTTTCGGGGTTTCACCCCTCATCAGCCAGGATAGCTTGACTCCAGCGGCATAGTGAGCCCGGGACCGTAGTCTGGGCTTACCCGTCCCACTCGGGGTGACAAATACAAAAACAACAATTGATGTACAGAATGCAGAACAATGTCATACATTCACCCCAGTACAGAGATCTGGGCATAAATCCATCGTTTTTTTGCTCACCATGCCATGCCAGTTTGAACCCATCCATATGCAAATCAGTCTTGACCCTGTGCCCAATGGGAACAGTCCAGCCCGAACTCCCAGGCCAGGTCCTCCATGGACTGGAAACAAGCATCCTAGGACCAGTTTCGGGGTTTCAATCCTCATCAGCCAAGATATCTTGACTCCAGTGGCATGGAGAGCACGGGACCCACGTCTGGGCATACCAGTCTCACTCGGGGTGACAAATGCAAAAACAACAATTGTTAGACAGAATGCAGAACAATGTCATACATTCACCCCAGTACAGAGATCTGGGCCTAAATTCATCGTTTTTTGCTCACCATGCCATTCCAGTTTGAACCCAGCCAAATGCAAATCAGTCTTGACCCTGTGCCCAATGGGAACAGTCCAGCCCGAACTGCCAGGCCAGGTCCTCCCTGGACTGGAAACAAGCATCCTAGGACCGGTTTCGCGGTTTCACCCCTCATCAGCCAGGATAGCTTGACTCCAGTGGCATGGAGAGCACGGGACCCAAGTCTGGGCATACCCGTCCCACTCGGGGTGAGAAATGCAAAAACAACAATTGATGGACAGAATTCAGAACAATGTCATACAATCACCCCAGTACAGAGATCTGGGCCTAAATACATCGTTTTTTGCTCACCATGCCATTCCAGTTTGAACCCAGCCATATGCAAATCAGTCTTGACCCTGTGCCCAATGGGAACAGTCCAGCCCGAACTGCCATGCCAGGTTCTCCCTGGAAAATAAGCATCCTAGGACCAGTTTCACCCCTCATCAGCCAGGATAGCTTGACTCCAGTGTTATAGAGAGCACGGGACACACGTCTGGGCATACCCATCCCACTCAGGGTGACAAAAGCAAAAACAACAATTGATAGACAGAATATAGAACAATGTCATACATTCACCCCAGTTTTTTTGCTCAAAATGCCATTCCAGTTTGAACCCAGCCATATGTAAATCAGTCTTGACCCTGTGCCCAATGGGAACAGTCCAGCCTGAACTGCCAGGCCAGGTCTTCCCTGGACTAGAAACAAGCATCCTAGGACCGGTTTCGGGGTTTCACCCCTCATCAGCCAGGATAGCTTGACTCCAGTGGCATGGAGAACACGGGACCCACGTCTGGGCTTACCCGTCCCACTCGGGGTGACAAATGCAAAATCAACAATTGATGGACAGAATGCAGAACAATGTCATACATTCACCCCAGTACAGAGATCTGGGCCTAAATTCATCGTTCTTTTGCTCACAATGCCATTCCAGTTTGAACCCAGCGATATGGAAATCAGTCTTGACCCTGTACCCAATGGGAACAGTCCAGCCCGAACAGCCAGGCCAGGTACTCCCTGGACTGGAAAGAAGCATCCTAGGACAGGTTTCAGGGTTTCACCCCTCATTAGCCAGGATAGCTTGACTCCAGAGGTATGGAGGGCACCGTACCTACATCTGGGCATACCCGTCCCTCTCGGGGTGACAAATGCAAAAACAACAATTGATGGACAGAATGCAGAACAATATCATACATTCACCCTAGAACAGAGATCTGAGCCTAAGTCCATGGATTTTTTGCTCACCATGCCATTCCAGTTTGAACCCAGCAATATGCAAATCAGTCTTGACCCTGTGCCCAATGGAAACAGTCCAGCCCGAACTGCCAGGCCAGGTCCTCCCTGGATTAGAAACAAGCATCCTAGGACCGGTTTCGGGGTTTCACGCCTCAACAGCCAGGATAGCTTGACTCCAGTGTTATGGAGAGCACGGGACCCATGTCTGGGCATACCCATCCCACTCAGGGTGACAAATGCAAAAACAACAATTGATAGACAGAATGTAGAACAATGTCATACATTCACCCCAGTACAGAGATCTGGGCCTAAATACATCGTTTTTTTGCTCACCATGCCATTCCAGTTTGAACCGAGCCATATGCAAATCAGTCTTGACCCTGTGCCCAATGGGAACAGTCCAGCATGAACTGCCAGGCAAGGTCCTCCCTGGACTGGAAACAAGCATCCTAGGACTGGTTTTTGGGTTTCACCCCTCATCAGCCAGGATAGCTTGACTCCAGTGGCATGGAGAGCACCGGACCCACGTCTGGGCATACCCGTCCCACTCGGGTTGACAAATGCAAAAACAACAATTGATGGACAGAATGCAGAACAATGTCATACATTCACCCCAGTACAGAGATCTGGGCCTAAATCCATCGTTCTTTTGCTCACCATGCCATTCCAGTTTGAACCCAGCCATATGAAAATCAGTCTTGACCGTGTTGCCAATGGGAACAGTCCAGCCTGAACTGCCAGGCCAGGTCCTCCCTGGACTAGAAAGAAGCATCCTAGGACCGGTTTCGGGGTTTCACCCCTCATCAGCCAGGATAGCTTGACTCCAGTGGCATGGAGAGCACGGGACCCACATCTGGGCATACCCATCCCACTCGGGGTGACAAATACAAAAACAGCAATTGATGGACAGAATGCAGAACAATGTCATACATTCACCCCAGTACAGTGATCTGGGCCTAAATCCATTGTTTTTTTGCTCAAAATGCCATTCCAGTTTGAACCCAGCCATATGTAAATCAGTCTTGACCCTGTGCTCAATGGGAACAGTCCAGCCTGAACTGCCAGGCCAGGTCCTCCCTGGACTGGAAACAAGCATCCTAGGACCGGTTTCGGGGTTTCACCCCTCATCAGCCAGGATAGCTTGACTCCAGTGGCATGGAGAACACGGGACCCACGTCTGGGCTTACCCGTCCCACTCGGGGTGACAAATGCAAAATCAACAATTGATGGACAGAATGCAGAACAATGTCATACATTCACCCCAGTACAGAGATCTGGGCCTAAATTCATCGATTTTTTGCTCAGCATGCTATTCCAGTTTGAACCCAGCCATATGCAAATCAGTCTTGACCCTGTGCCCAATGGGAACAGTCCAGCCCGAACTGCCAGGCCAGGTCCTCCCTGGACTGGAAACAAGCATCCTAGGACCGGTTTCGGGGTTTCACCCCTCATCAGCCAGGATAGCTTGACTCCAGTGGCATGGAGAGCACGGGACCCAAGTCTGGGCATACCCGTCCCACTCGGGGTGAGAAATGCAAAAACAACAATTGATGGACAGAATTCAGAACAATGTCATACAATCACCCCAGTACAGAGATCTGGGCCTAAATACATCGTTTTTTTGCTCACCATGCCATTCCAGTTTGAACCCAGCCATATGCAAATCAGTCTTGACCCTGTGCCCAATGGGAACAGTCCAGCCCGAACTGCCAGGCCAGGTCCTCCCTGGACTGGAAACAAGCATCCTAGGACCAGTTTCGGGGTTTCACCCCTCATCAGCCAGGATAGCTTGACTCCAGTGGCATGGAGAGCACGGGACCCACGTCTGGGCATACCCGTCCCACTCGGGGTGACAAATGCAAAAACAACAATTGATGGACAGAATGCAGAACAATGTCATACATTCACCCCAGTACAGAGATCTGGGCCTAAATCCATCGTTTTTTTGCTCACCATGCCATTCCAGTTTGAACCCAGCCATATGCAAATCAGTCTTGACCCTGTGCCCAATGGGAACAGTCCAGCCCGAACTGCCAGGCCAGGTCCTCCCTGGACTGGAAACAAGCATCCTAGGACCGGTTTCGGGGTTTCACCCCTCATCAGCCAGGATAGCTTGACTCCAGTGGCATGGAGAGCACGGGACCCACGTCTGGGCATACCCGTCCCACTCGGGGTGACAAATGCAAAAACAACAATTGATGGACAGAATGCAGAACAATGTCATACATTCACCCCAGTACAGAGATCTGGGCCTAAATCCATCGCTTTTTTGCTCACCATGCCATTCCAGTTTGAACCTAGCCATATGCAAATCAGTCTTGACCCTGTGCCAAATGGGAACAGTCCAGCCCGAACTGCCAGGCCAGGTCCTCCCTGGACTGGAAACAAGCATCCTAGGACCGGTTTCGGGGTTTCAACCCTCATCAGCCAGGATAGCTTGACTCCAGTGGCATGGAGAGCACGGGACCCACGCCTGGGCATACCCGTCCCACTCGGGGTGACAAATGCAAAAACAACAATTGATGGACAGAATGCAGAACAATGTCATACATTCACCCCAGTACAGAGATCTGGGCCTAAATCCATTGTTTTTCTGCTCACCATGCCATTCCAGTTTGAACCCAGCCATATGCAAATCAGTCTTGACCCTGTGCCCAATGGGAACAGTCCAGCCCGAACTGCCAGGCCAGGTCCTCCCTGGACTGGAAACAAGCATCCTAGGACCGGTTTCAGGGTTTCACCCCTCATCAGCCAGGATAGCTTGACTCCAGTGGCATGGAGAGCACGGGACCCTACGTCTGGGCATACCCGTCCCACTCGGGGTGACAAATGCAAAAACAACAATTGATGGACAGAATGCAGAACAATGTCATACATTCACCCCAGTACAGAGATCTGGGCCTAAATCCATCGTTTTTTGCTCACCATGCCATTCCAGTTTGAACCCAGCCATATGCAAATGCAGTCTTGACCCTGTGCCCAATGGGAACAGTCCAGCCTGAACTGCCAGGCCAGGACCTCCCTGGACTGGAAACAAGCATCCTAGGACCGGTTTCGGGGTTTCACCCCTCATCAGCCAGGATAGCTTGACTCCAGTGGCATGGAGAGCACGGGACCCACGTCTGGGCTTACCCATCCCACTCGGGGTGACAAATGCAAAAAAAACAATTGATGGACAGAATGCAGAACAATGTCATACATTCACCCCAGTACAGAGATCTGGGCCTAACTCCATCGTTTTTTTGCTCACCATGCCATTCCAGTTTGAACCCAGCCATATGCAAATCAGTCTTGACCCTGTGCCCAATGGGAACAGTCCAGCCCGAACTGCCAGGCCAGGTCCTCCCTGGACTGGAAACAAGCATCCTAGGACCGGTTTCCGGGTTTCACCTCTCATCAGCCAGGATAGCTTGACTCCAGTGGCATGGAGAGCACTGGACCCACATCTGGGCATACCCGTCCCACTCGTGGTGACAAATGCAAAAACAACAATTGATGGACAGAATGCAGAACAATATCATACAGTCACCCCAGTACAGAGTTCTGGGCCTAAATCCATCGTTTTTTGCTCACCATGCCATTCCAGTTTGAACCCAGCCATATGCAAATCCGTCTTGACCCTGTGCCCAATGGGAACAGTCCAGCCCGAACTGCCAGGCCAGGTCCTCCCTGGACTAGAAACAAGCATCCTAGGACCGGTTTTGGGGTTTCACGCCTCAACAGCCAGGATAGCTTGACTCCAGTGTTATGGAGAGCACCGGACCCATGTCTGGGCATACCCGTCCCATTCAGGGTGACAAATGCAAAAACAACAATTGATAGACAGAATGTAGAACAATGTCATACATTCACCCCAGTACAGAGATCTGGGCCTAAGTCCATCGATTTTTTGCTCACCATGCCATTCCAGTTTGAACCCAGCCATATGCAAATCAGTCTTGACCCTGTGCCCAATGGGAACAGTCCAGCCCGAACTGCCAGGCCAGGTCCTCCCTGGACTGGAAACAAGCATCCTAGGACCGGTTTCGTGGTTTCAACCCTCATCAGCCAGGATAGCTTGACTCCAGTGGCATGGAGAGCACTGGACCCACGTCTGGGCATACCAGTCTCACTCGGGGTGACAAATGCAAAAACAACAATTGATAGACAGAATGCAGAACAATGTCATACATTCACCCCAGTACAGAGATCTGGGCCTAAGTCCATCGTTTTTCTGCTCACCATGCCATTCCAGTTTGAACCAAGCCATATGCAAATCAGTCTTGACCCTTTGCCCAATGGGGACAGTCCAGCCCGAACTGCCAGGCCAGGTCCTCCCTGGACTGGAAACAAGCATCCTAGGACCGGTTTCGGGGTTTCACCCCTCATCAGCCAGGATAGCTTGACTCCAGTGGCATGGAGAGCACGGGACCCACGTCTGGGCATACCCGTCCCACTCGGGGTGACAAATGTCAAAAACAACAATTGATGGACAGAATGCAGAACAATGTCATACATTCACCCCAGTACAGAGATCTGGGCCTAAGTCCATCGTTTTTTACTCACCATGCCATTCCAGTTTGAACCCAGCCATATGCAAATCAGTCTTGACCCTGTGCCCAATGGGAACAGTCCAGTCCGAACTGCCAGGCCAGGTCCTCCCTGGACTGGAAACAAGCATCCTAGGACCGGTTTCGGTGTTTCACCCCTCATCAGCCAGGATAGCTTGACTCCAGTGGCATGGAGAGCACTGGACCCACGTCTGGGCATACCTGTCCCACTCGGGGTGACAAATGCAAAAACAACAATTGATGGACAGAATGCAGAACAATGTCATACATTCACCCCAGTACAGAGATCTGGGCCTAAATCCATCGTTTTTTTGCTCACTATGCCATTCCAGTTTGAACCCAGCCATATGCAAATCAGTCTTGACCCTGTGCCCCATGGGAACAGTCCAGCCTGAACTGCCAGGCCAGGTCCTCCCTGGACTGGAAACAAGCATCCTAGGACCAGTTTCGGGGTTTCACCCCTCATCAGCCAGGATAGCTTGACTCCAGTGGCATGGAGAGCACGGGACCCACGTCTGGGCATACCCGTCCCACTCAGTGTGACACATGCAAAAACAACAATTGATGGACAGAATGCAGAACAATGTCATACATTCACCCCAGTACAGAGATCTGGGCCTAAATCCATCGTTTTTTGCTCACAATGCCATTCCAGTTTGAACCCAGCCATATGCAAATCAGTCTTGACCCTGTGCCCAATGGGAACAGTCCAGTCCGAACTGCCAGGCCAGGTCCTCCCTGGACTAGAAACAAGCATCCTAGGACCGGTTTCGGGGTTTCACGCCTCAACAGCCAGGATAGCTTGACTCCAGTGTTATGGAGAGCACCGGACCCATGTCTGGGCATACCCCTCCCACTCAGGGTGACAAATGCAAAAACAACAATTGATAGACAGAATGTAGAACAATGTCATACATTCACCCCAGTACAGAGATCTGGGCCTAAGTCCATCGATTTTTTGCTCACCATGCCATTCCAGTTTGAACCCAGCCATATTCAAATCAGTCTTGACCCTGTGCCCAATGGGAACAGTCCAGCCCGAACTGCCAGGCCAGGTCCTCCCTGGACTGGAAAAAAGCATCCTAGGACCGGTTTCGGGGTTTCAACCCTCATCAGCCAGGATAGCTTGACTCCAGTGGCATGGAGAGCACTGGACCCACGTCTGGGCATACCCGTCCCACTCGGGGTGACAAATGCAATAACAACAATTGATAGACAGAATGCAGAACAATGTCATACATTCACCCCAGTACAGAGTTCTGGGCCTAAGTCCATCGTTTTTCTGCTCACCATGCCATTCCAGTTTGAACCAAGCCATTTGCAAATCAGTCTTGACCCTTTGCCCAATGGGGACAGTCCAGCCCGAACTGCCAGGCCAGGTCCTCCCTGGACTGGAAACAAGCATCCTAGGACCGGTTTCGGGGTTTCACCCCTCATCAGCCAGGATAGCTTGACTCCAGTGGCATGGAGAGCACGGGACCCACATCTGGGCATACCCGTCCCACTCGGGGTGACAAATGTCAAAAACAACAATTGATGGACAGAATGCAGAACAATGTCATACATTCACCCCAGTACAGAGATCTGGGCCTAAATCCATCGTTTTTTGCTCACCATGCCATTCCAGTTTGAACCCAGCCATATGCTAATCAGTCTTGACCCTGTGCCTCATGGGAACAGTCCAGCCCGAACTGCCAGGCCAGGTCCTCCCTGGACTGGAAACAAGCATCCTAGGACCGGTTTCGGGGCTTCACCCTTCATCAGCCAGGATAGCTTGACTCCAGTGGCATGGAGAGCACGGGACCCATGTCTGGGCATACCCATCCCACTCGGGGTGACAAATGCAAAAAGAACAATTGATGGACAGAATGCAGAACAATGTCATACATTCACCCCAGTACAGAGATCTGGGCCTAAATCCATTGTTTTTTGCTCACCATGCCATTCCAGTTTGAACCCAGCCATATGCAAATCCGTCTTGACCCTGTGCACAATGGGAACAGTCCAGCCCGAACTGCCAGGCCAGGTCCTCCCTGGACTGGAAACAAGCATCCTAGGACCGGTTTCGGGGTTTCATCCCTCATCAGCCAGGATAGCTTGACTCCAGTGGCATGGAGAGCACTGGACCCATGTCTGGGCATACCCGTCCCACTCGGGGTGACAAATGCAAAAACAACAATTGATGGACAGAATGCAGAACAATGTCATACATTCACCCCAGTACAGTGATCTGGGCCTAAATCCATCATTTTTTTGCTCACCATGCCATTCAAGTTTGAACCCAGCCATATGCAAATCAGTCTTGACCCTGTGCCCAATGGGAACAGTCCAGCCCGAACTGCCAGGCAAGGTCCTCCCTGGACTGGAAACAAGCATCCTAGGACCGGTTTCGGGGTTTCACCTCTCATCAGCCAGGATAGCTTGACTCCAGTGGCATGGAGAGCACGGGACCCACATCTGGGCATACCCGTCCCACTCGGGGTGACAAATGCAAAAACAACAATTGATGGACAGAATGCAGAACAATGTCATACATTCACCCCAGTACAGAGATCTGGGCCTAAATCCATCGTTTTTTGCTCACCATGCCATTCCAGTTTGAACCCAGCCATATGCAAATCAGTCTTGACCCTGTGCCCAATGGGAACAGTCCAGCCCGATCTGCCAGGCCAGGTCCTCCCTGGACTGGAAACAAGCATCCTAGGACCGGGTTCGGGGTTTCACCCCTCATCAGCCAGGATAGCTTGACTCCAGCGGCATAGAGAGCACGGGACCCTACGTCTGGGCATACCCGTCCCACTCGGGGTGACAAATGCAAAAACAACAATTGATGGACAGAATGCAGAACAATGTCATACATTCACCCCAGTACAGAGATCTGGGCCTAAATCCATCGTTTTTTGCACACCATGCCATTCCAGTTTGAACCCAGCCATATGCAAATGCAGTCTTGACCCTGTCGCCCAATGGGAACAGTCCAGCCTGAATTGCCAGGCCAGGTCCTCCCTGGACTGGAAACAAGCATCCTAGGACTGGTTTCGGGGTTTCACCCCTCATCAGCCAGGATAGCTTGACTCCAGTGGCATGGTGAGCCCGGGACCGCAGTCTGGGCTTACCCGTCCCACTCGGGGTGACAAATACAAAAACAACAATTGATGGACAGAATGCAGAACAATGTCATACATTCACCCCAGTACAGAGATCTGGGCCTAAATCCATCGTTTTTTGCTCACCATGCCATGCCAGTTTGAACCCATCCATATGCAAATCAGTCTTGACCCTGTGCCCAATGGGAACAGTCCAGCCCGAACTGCCAGGCCAGGTCCTCCATGGACTGGAAACAAGCATCCTAGGACCGGTTTCGGGGTTTCAATCCTCATCAGCCAGGATATCTTGACTCCAGTGGCATGGAGAGCACGGGACCCACGTCTGGGCATACCAGTCCCACTCGGGGTGACAAATGCAAAAACAACAATTGATGGACAGAATGCAGAACAATGTCATACATTCACCCCAGTACAGAGATCTGGGCCTAAATTCATCGTTTTTTGCTCACCATGCCATTCCAGTTTGAACCCAGCCAAATGCAAATCAGTCTTGACCCTGTGCCCAATGGGAACAGTCCAGCCCGAACTGCCAGGCCAGGTCCTCCCTGGACTGGAAACAAGCATCCTAGGACCGGTTTCGCGGTTTCACCCCTCATCAGCCAGGATAGCTTGACTCCAGTGGCATGGAGAGCACGGGACCCAAGTCTGGGCATACCCGTCCCACTCGGGGTGAGAAATGCAAAAACAACAATTGATGGACAGAATTCAGAACAATGTCATACAATCACCCCAGTACAGAGATCTGGGCCTAAATACATCGTTTTTTGCTCACCATGCCATTCCAGTTTGAACCCAGCCATATGCAAATCAGTCTTGACCCTGTGCCCAATGGGAACAGTCCAGCCCGAACTGCCATGCCAGGTTCTCCCTGGACTGAAATAAGCATCCTAGGACCGGTTTGAGGTTTCACCCCTCATCAGCCAGGATAGCTTGACTCCAGTGTTATAGAGAGCACGGGACACACGTCTGGGCATACCCATCCCACTCAGGGTGACAAAAGCAAAAACAACAATTGATAGACAGAATATAGAACAATGTCATACATTCACCCCAGTACAGAGATCTGGGCCTAAATCCATCGTTTTTTGCTCAACATGCCATTCCAGTTTGAACCCAGCCATATGTAAATCAGTCTTGACCCTGTGCCCAATGGGAACAGTCCAGCCTGAACTGCCAGGCCAGGTCTTCCCTGGACTAGAAACAAGCATCCTAGGACCGGTTTCGGGGTTTCACCCCTCATCAGCCAGGATAGCTTGACTCCAGTGGCATGGAGAACACGGGACCCACGTCTGGGCATACCCGTCCCACTCGGGGTGACAAATGCAAAAACAACAATTGATGGACAGAATGCAGAACAATGTCATACATTCACCCCAGTACAGAGATCTGGGCCTAAATCCATCGTTCTTTTGCTCACCATGCCATTCCAGTTTGAACCCAGCCATATGGAAATCAGTCTTGACCCTGTGCCCAATGGGAACAGTCCAGCCCGAACAGCCAGGCCAGGTACTCCCTGGACTGGAAAGAAGCATCCTAGGACAGGTTTCAGGGTTTCACCCCTCATCAGCCAGGATAGCTTGACTCCAGAGGCATGGAGGGCACCGGACCCACATCTGGGCATACCCGTCCCACTCGGGGTGACAAATGCAAAAACAACAATTGATGGACAGAATGCAGAACAATGTCATACATTCACCCCAGTACAGAGATCTGGGCCTAAGTCCATCGATTTTTTGCTCACCATGCCATTCCAGTTTGAACCCAGCAATATGCAAATCAGTCTTGACCCTGTGCCCAAAGGAAACAGTCCAGCCCGAACTGCCAGGCCAGGTCCTCCCTGGACTAGAAACAAGCATCCTAGGACCGGTTTCGGGGTTTCACACCTCAACAGCCAGGATAGCTTGACTCCAGTGTTATGGAGAGCACGGGACCCATGTCTGGGCATACCCATCCCACTCAGGGTGACAAATGCAAAAACAACAATTGATAGACAGAATGTAGAACAATGTCATACATTCACCCCAGTACAGAGATCTGGGCCTAAATACATCGTTTTTTTGCTCACCATGCCATTCCAGTTTGAACCCAGCCATATGCAAATCAGTCTTGACCCTGTGCCCAATGGGAACAGTCCAGCATGAACTGCCAGGCAAGGTCCTCCCTGGACTGGAAACAAGCATCCTAGGACTGGTTTTGGGGTTTCACCCCTCATCAGCCAGGATAGCTTGACTCCAGTGGCATGGAGAGCACGGGACCCACGTCTGGGCATACCCGTCCCACTCGGGGTGACAAATGCAAAAACAACAATTGATGGACAGAATGCAGAACAATGTCATACATTCACCCCAGTACAGAGATCTGGGCCTAAATCCATCGTTCTTTTGCTCACCATGCCATTCCAGTTTGAACCCAGCCATATGCAAATCTGTCTTGACCCTGTTGCCCAATGGGAACAGTCCAGCCTGAACTGCCAGGCCAGGTCCTCCCTGGACTAGAAAGAAGCATCCTAGGACCGGTTTCGGGGTTTCACCCCTCATCAGCCAGGATAGCTTGACTCCAGTGGCATGGAGAGCACGGGACCCACATCTGGGCATACCCATCCCACTCGGGGTGACAAATGCAAAAACAGCAATTGATGGACAGAATGCAGAACAATGTCATACATTCACCCCAGTACAGTGATCTGGGCCTAAATCCATTGTTTTTTTGCTCAAAATGCCATTCCAGTTTGAACCCAGCCATATGTAAATCAGTCTTGACCGTGTGCTCAATGGGAACAGTCCAGCCTGAACTGCCAGGCCAGGTCCTCCCTGGACTGGAAACAAGCATCCTAGGACCGGTTTCGGGGTTTCACCCCTCATCAGCCAGGATAGCTTGACTCCAGTGGCATGGAGAACACGGGACCCACGTCTGGGCTTACCCATCCCACTCGGGGTGACAAATGCAAAATCAACAATTGATGGACAGAATGCAGAACAATGTCATACATTCACCCCAGTACAGAGATCTGGGCCTAAATTCATCGATTTTTTGCTCAGCATGCTATTCCAGTTTGAACCCAGCCAAATGCAAATCAGTCTTGACCCTGTGCCCAATGGGAACAGTCCAGCCCGAACTGCCAGGCCAGGTCCTCCCTGGACTGGAAACAAGCATCCTAGGACCGGTTTCGGGGTTTCACCCCTCATCAGCCAGGATAGCTTGACTCCAGTGGCATGGAGAGCACGGGACCCAAGTCTGGGCATACCCGTCCCACTCGGGGTGAGAAATGCAAAAACAACAATTGATGGACAGAATGCAGAACAATGTCATACAATCACCCCAGTACAGAGATCTGGGCCTAAATACATCGTTTTTTGCTCACCATGCCATTCCAGTTTGAACCCAGCCATATGCAAATCAGTCTTGACCCTGTGCCCAATGGGAACAGTCCAGCCCGAACTGCCAGGCCAGGTCCTCCCTGGACTGGAAATAAGCATCCTAGGACCAGTTTCGGGGTTTCACCCCTCATCAGCCAGGATAGCTTGACTCCAGTGGCATGGAGAGCACGGGACCCACGTCTGGGCATACCCATCCCACTCAGGGTGACAAAAGCAAAAACAACAATTGATAGACAGAATGCAGAACAATGTCATACATTCACCCCAGTACAGAGATCTGGGCCTAAATCCATCGTTTTTTTGCTCACCATGCCATTCCAGTTTGAACCCAGCCATATGCAAATCAGTCTTGACCCTGTGCCCAATGGGAACAGTCCAGCCCGAACTGCCAGGCCAGGTCCTCCCTGGACTAGAAACAAGCATCCTAGGACCGGTTTCGGGGTTTCACGCCTCACCAGCATAGATAGCTTGACTCCAGTGTGCATGGAGAGCACAGGACCCATGTCTGGGCATACCCATCCCACTCAGGGTGACAAATGCAAAAACAACAATTGATAGACAGAATGCAGAACAATGTCACACATTCACCCCAGTACAGAGATCTGGGCCTAAAGCCATCGTTTTGTTTGCTCACCATGCCATTCCAGTTTGAACCCAGCCATATGCAAATCCGTCTTGACCCTTTGCCCAATGGGGACAGTTCAGCCCGAACTGCCAGGCCAGGTCCTCCCTGGACTGGAAACAAGCATCCTAGGACCGGTTTCGGGGTTTCACCCCTCATCAGCCAGGATAGCTTGACTCCAGTGGCATGGAGAGCACTGGACCCACGTCTGGGCATATCCGTCCCACTCGGGGTGACAAATGCAAAAACAACAATTGATGGACAGAATGCAGAACAATGTCATACATTCACCCCAGTACAGAGATGTGGGTCTAAATCCATTGTTTATTTGCTCACCATGCCATTCCAGTTTAAACCCAGCCATAAGCAAATAAGTCTTGACCCTATGCCCAATGGGAACAGTCCAGCCCGATCTGCCAGGCCATGTCCTCCCTGGACTGGAAAAGAGCATCCTAGGACGGTTTCAGGGTTTCACCCCTCATCAGCCAGGATAACTTGACTCCAGTGGCATGGAGAGCACTGGACCCACGTCTGGGCATACCCATCCCACTCGGGGTGACAAATGCAAAAACAACAATTGATGGACAGAATGCAGAACAATGTCATACATTCACCCCAGTACAGGGATCTGGGCCTAAATCCATTGTTTTTTTGCTCAAAATGCCATTCCAGTTTGAACCCAGCCATATGTAAATCAGTCTTGACCCTGTGCCCAATGGGAACAGTCCAGCCTGAACTGCCAGGCCAGGTCCTCCCTGGACTGGAAAGAAGCATCCTAGGACCGGTTTCGGGGTTTCACCCCTCATCAGCCAGGATAGCTTGACTCCAGTGGCATGGAGAGCACGGGACCCACATCTGGGCGTACCCGTCCCACTCGGGGTGACAAATGCAAAAACAACAATTGATGGACAGAATGCAGAACAATGTCATACATTCACCCCAGTACAGAGATCTGGGCCTAAATCCATTGTTTATTTGCTCACCATGCCATTCCAGTTTAAACCCAGCCATAAGCAAATAAGTCTTGACCCTATGCCCAATGGGAGCAGTCCAGCCCGATCTGCCAGGCCATGTCCTCCCTGGACTGGAAAAGAGCATCCTAGGACGGTTTCAGGGTTTCACCCCTCATCAGCCAGGATAGCTTGACTCCAGTGGCATGGAGAGCACTGGACCCACGTCTGGGCATACCCGTCCCACTCGGGGTGACAAATGCAAAAACAACAATTGATGGACAGAATGCAGAACAATGTCATACATTCACCCCAGTACAGAGATCTGGGCCTAAATCCATCGTTCTTCTGCTCACCATGCCATTCCAGTTTGAACCCAGCCATATGCAAATCAGTCTTGACCCTGTGCCCAATGGGAACAGTCCAGCCCGAACTGCCAGGCCAGGTCCTCCCTGGACTAGAAACAAGCATCCTAGGACCGGTTTCGGGGTTTCACGCCTCACCAGCATAGATAGCTTGACTCCAGTGTGATGGAGAGCACGGGACCCATGTCTTGGCATACCCATCCCACTCAGGGTGACAAATGCAAAAACAACAATTGATAGACAGAATGTAGAACAATGTCACACATTCACCCCAGTACAGAGATCTGGGCCTAAAGCCATCGTTTTGTTTGCTCACCATGCCATTCCAGTTTGAACCCAGCCATATGCAAATCCGTCTTGACCCTTTGCCCAATGGGGACAGTTCAGCCCGAATTGCCAGGCCAGGTCCTCCCTGGACTGGAAACAAGCATCCTAGGAACGGTTTCGGGGTTTCACCCCTCATCAGCCAGGATAGCTTGACTCCAGTGGCATGGAGAGCACGGGACCACGTCTGGGCATATCCGTCCCACTCGGGTGACAAATGCAAAAACAACAATTGATGGATAGAATGCAGAACAATGTCATACATTCACCCCAGTACAGAGATGTGGGTCTAAATCCATCGTTTATTTGCTCACCATGCCATTCCAGTTTAAACCCAGCCATATGCAAGTAAGTCTTGACCCTGTGTCAATAGGAACAGTCCAGCCCGTTCTGCCAGGCCAGGTCCTCCCTGGACTGGAAACAAGCATCCTAGGACCGGGTTTGGGGTTTCACCCCTCATCAGCCAGGATAGCTTGACTCCAGTGGCATGGAGAGCACGGGACCCACGTCTGGGCATACCCGTCCCACACGGGGTGACAAATGCAAAAACAACAATTGATGGACAGAATGCAGAACAATGTCATACATTCACCCCAGTACAGGGATCTGGGCCTAAATCCATCGTTTTATTGCTCAAAATGCCATTCCAGTTTGAACCCAGCCATATGTAAATCAGTCTTGACCCTGTGCCCAATGGGAACAGTCCAGACTGAACTGCCAGGCCAGGTCCTCCCTGGACTGGAAACAAGCATCCTAGGACCGGTTTTGGGGTTTCACCCCTCATCAGCCAAGATAGCTTGACTCCAGTGGCATGGAGAGCACGGGACCCACGTCTGGGCTTAACCGTCCCACTCGGGGTGACAATTGCAAAAACAACAATTGATGGACAGAATGCAGAACAATGTCATACATTCACCCCAGTACAGAGATCTGGGCCTAAATTCATCGTTTTTTGGCTCACCATGCCATTCCAGTTTGAACCCAGCCAAATGCAAATCAGTCTTGACCCTGTGCCCAATGGGAACAGTCCAGCCCGAACTGCCAGGCCAGGTCCTCCCTGGACTGGAAACAAGCATCCTAGGACCGGTTTCGGGGTTTCACCCCTCATCAGCCAGGATAGCTTGACTCCAGTGGCATGGAGAGCACTGGACCCACGTCTGGGCATATCCGTCCCACTCGGGTGACAAATGCAAAAACAACAATTGATGGACAGAATGCAGAACAATGTCATACTTTCACCCCAGTACAGAGATCTGGCCCTAAGTCCATCGATTTTTTGCTCACCATGCCATTCCAGTTTGAACCCAGCCATATGCAAATCAGTCTTGACCCTGTGCCCAATGGGAACAGTCTAGCCCGAACTGCCAGGCCAGGTCCTCCCTGGACTAGAAACAAGCATCCTAGGACCGGTTTCGGGGTTTCACCCCTCAACAGCCTGGATCGCTTGACTCCAGTGTTATAGAGAGCACGGGACCCATGTCTTGGCATACCCATCCCACTCAGGGTGACAAATGCAAAAACAACAATTGATAGACAGAATGTAGAACAATGTCACACATTCACCCCAGTACAGAGATCTGGGCCTAAAGCCATCGTTTGGTTTGCTCACCATGCCATTCCAGTTTGAACCCAGCCATATGCAAATCCGTCTTGACCCTTTGCCCAATGGGGACAGTTCAGCCCGAATTGCCAGGCCAGGTCCTCCCTGGACTGGAAACAAGCATCCTAGGAACGGTTTCGGGGTTTCACCCCTCATCAGCCAGGATAGCTTGACTCCAGTGGCATGGAGAGCACGGGACCACGTCTGGGCATATCCGTCCCACTCGGGTGACAAATGCAAAAACAACAATTGATGGACAGAATGCAGAACAATGTCATACATTCACCCCAGTACAGAGATGTGGGTCTAAATCCATCGTTTATTTGCTCACCATGCCATTCCAGTTTAAACCCAGCCATATGCAAGTAAGTCTTGACCCTGTGTCCAATAGGAACAGTCCAGCCCGTTCTGCCAGGCCAGGTCCTCCCTGGACTGGAAACAAGCATCCTAGGACCGGGTTTGGGGTTTCACCCCTCATCAGCCAGGATAGCTTGACTCCAGTGGCATGGAGAGCACGGGACCCACGTCTGGGCATACCCGTCCCACACGGGGTGACAAATGCAAAAACAACAATTGATGGACAGAATGCAGAACAATGTCATACATTCACTCCAGTACAGGGATCTGGGCCTAAATCCATCGTTTTATTGCTCAAAATGCCATTCCAGTTTGAACCCAGCCATATGTAAATCAGTCTTGACCCTGTGCCCAATGGGAACAGTCCAGCCTGAACTGCCAGGCCAGGTCCTCCCTGGACTGGAAACAAGCATCCTAGGACCGGTTTCGGGGTTTCACCCCTCATCAGCCAGGATAGCTTGACTCCAGTGGCATGGAGAGCACGGGACCCACGTCTGGGCTTAACCGTCCCACTCGGGGTGACAATTGCAAAAACAACAATTGATGGACAGAATGCAGAACAATGTCATACATTCACCCCAGTACAGAGATCTGGGCCTAAATTCATCGTTTTTTGGCTCACCATGCCATTCCAGTTTGAACCCAGCCAAATGCAAATCAGTCTTGACCCTGTGCCCAATGGGAACAGTCCAGCCCGAACTGCCAGGCCAGGTCCTCCCTGGACTGGAAACAAGCATCCTAGGACCGGTTTCGGGGTTTCACCCCTCATCAGCCAGGATAGCTTGACTCCAGTGGCATGGAGAGCACTGGACCCACGTCTGGGCATATCCGTCCCACTCGGGTGACAAATGCAAAAACAACAATTGATGGACAGAATGCAGAACAATGTCATACTTTCACCCCAGTACAGAGATCTGGGCCTAAATCCATCGATTTTTTGCTCACCATGCCATTCCAGTTTGAACCCAGCCATATGCAAATCAGTCTTGACCCTGTGCCCAATGGGAACAGTCCAGCCCGAACTGCCAGGCCAGGTCCTCCCTGGACTAGAAACAAGCATCCTAGGACCGGTTTCGGGGTTTCACCCCTCATCAGCCAGGATAGCTTGACTCCAGTGTTATGGAGAGCACGGGACCCATGTCTGGGCATACCCATCCCACTCGGGGTGACAAATGCAAAAACAACAATTGATGGACAGAATGCAGAACAATGTCATACATTCACCCCAGTACATGAGATCTGGGCCTAAATCCATTGTTTTTTTGCTCACAATGCCATTCCAGTTTGAACCCAGCCATATGTAAATCAGTCTTGACCCTGTGCCCAATGGGAACAGTCCAGCCTGAACTGCCAGGCCAGGTCCTCCCTGGACTGGAAACAAGCATCCTAGGACCGGTTTCAGGGTTTCACCCCTCATCAGCCAGGATAGCTTGACTCCAGTGGCATGGAGAGCACGTGACCCACGTCTGGGCTTACCCGTCCCACTCAGGGTGACAAATGCAAAAACAGCAATTGATGGACAGAATGCAGAACAATGTCAAACATTCACCCCAGTACAGTGATCTGGGCCTAAATCCATTGTTTTTTTGCTCAAAATGCCATTCCAGTTTGAACGCAGCCATATGTAAATCAGTCTTGACCCTGTGCCCAATGGGAACAGTCCAGCCTAAACTGCCAGGCTAGGTCCTCCCTGGACTGGAAACAAGCATCCTAGGACCGGTTTCGGGGTTTCACCCCTCATCAGCCAGGATAGCTTGACTCCAGTGGCATGGAGAACACGGGACCCACGTCTGGGCTTACCCGTCCCACTCGGGGTGACAAATGCAAAATCAACAATTGATGGACAGAATGCAGAACAATGTCATACATTCACCCCAGTACATAGATCTGGGCCTAAATTCATCGTTTTTTTGCTCACCATGCCATTCCAGTTTGAACCCAGCCAAATGCAAATCAGTCTTGACCCTGTGCCCAATGGGAACAGACCTGCCCGAACTGCCAGGCCAGGTCCTCCCTGGACTGGAAACAAGCATCCTAGGACCGGTTTCGGGGTTTCACCCCTCATCAGCCAGGATAGCTTGACTCCAGTGGCATGGAGAGCACGGGACCCAAGTCTGGGCATACCCGTCCCACTCGGGGTGAGAAATGCAAAAACAACAATTGATGGACAGAATTCAGAACAATGTCATACAATCACCCCAGTACAGAGATCTGGGCCTAAATACATTGTTTTTTTGCTCACCATGCCATTCCAGTTTGAACCCAGCCATATGCAAATCAGTCTTGACCCTGTGCCCAATGGGAACAGTCCAGCCCGAACTGCCAGGCCAGGTCCTCCCTGGACTGGAAATAAGCATCCTAGGACCAGTTTCGGGGTTTCACCCCTCATCAGCCAGGATAGCTTGACTCCAGTGTTATAGAGAGCACGGGACACACGTCTGGGCATACCCATCCCACTCAGGGTGACAAAAGCAAAAACAACAATTGATAGACAGAATATAGAACAATGTCATACATTCACCCCAGTACAGAGATCTGGGCCTAAATCCATCGTTTTTTTTGCTCACCATGCCATTCCAGTTTGAACCCAGCCATATGCAAATCCATGTTGACCATTTGCCCAGTGGGGACAGTTCAACCCGAATTGCCAGGCCAGGTCCTCCCTGGACTGGAAACAAGCATCCTAGGACCGGTTTCGGGGTTTCACCCCTCATCAGCCAGGATAGCTTGACTCCAGTGGCATGGAGAGCACGGGACACACGTCTGGGCATACCCATCCCACTCAGGGTGACAAATGCAAAAACAACAATTGATGGACAGAATGCAGAACAATGTCATACATTCACCCCAGTACAGAGATCTGGGCCTAAATCCATCGTTTTTTGCTCACCATGCCATTCCAGTTTGAACCCAGCCATATGCAAATCCAGTCTTGACCATTTGCCCAGTGGGGACAGTCCAGCCCGAACTGCCAGGCCAGGTCCTCCCTGGACTGGAAACAAGCATCCTAGGACCGGTTTCGGGGTTTCACCCCTCATCAGCCAGGATAGCTTGACTCCAGTGGCATGGAGAGCACCGGACCCACGCCTGGGAATACCCGTCCCACTCGGGGTGACAAATGCAAAAACAACAATTGATGGACAGAATGCAGAACAATGTCATACATTCACCCCAGTACAGAGATCTGGGCCTAAATACATCGTTTTTTTGCTCACCATGCCATTCCAGTTTGAACCCAGCCATATGCAAATCAGTCTTGACCCTGTGTCCAATGGGAACAGTCCAGCACGAACTGCCAAGCCAGGTCCTCCCTGGACTGGAAATAAGCATCCTAGGACTGGTTTTGGGGTTTCACCCCTCAACAGCCAGGATAGCTTGACTCCAGTGTTATAGAGAGCACGGGACCCATGTCTGGGCATACCCATCCCACTCAGGGTGACAAATGCAAAAACAACAATTGATAGACAGGATGTAGAACAATGTCATACATTCACCCCAAAACAGAGATCTGGGCCTAAATCCATCGTTTTTTTTGCTCACCATGCCATTCCAGTTTGAACCCAGCCATATGCAAATCCATGTTGACCCTGTGCACAGTGGGGACAGTTCAGCCCGAACTGCCAGGCCAGGTCCTCCCTGGACTGGAAACAAGCATCCTAGGACCGGTTTTGGGCTTTCACCCCTCATCAGCCAGGATAGCTTGACTCCAGTGGCATGGAGAGCACGGGACCCACGTCTGGGCATATCCGTCCCACTCGGGGTGACAAATGCAAAAACAACAATTGATGGACAGAATGCAGAACAATGTCATACATTCACCCCAGTACAGAGATGTGGGTCTAAATCCATCGTTTATTTGCTCACCATGCCATTCCAGTTTAAACCCAGCCATATGCAAGTAAGTCTTGACCCTGTGTCAATAGGAACAGTCCAGCCCGTTCTGCCAGGCCAGGTCCTCCCTGGACTGGAAACAAGCATCCTAGGACCGGGTTTGGGGTTTCACCCCTCATCAGCCAGGATAGCTTGACTCCAGTGGCATGGAGAGCACGGGACCCACGTCTGGGCATACCCGTCCCACTCGGGGTGACAAATGCAAAAACAACAATTGATGGACAGAATGCAGAACAATGTCATAAATTTACCCCAGTACAGGGATCTGGGCCTAAATCCATTGTTTTATTGCTCAAAATGCCATTCCAGTTTGAACCCAGCCATATGTAAATCAGTCTTGACCCTGTGCCCAATGGGAACAGTCCAGACTGAACTGCCAGGCCAGGTCCTCCCTGGACTGGAAACAAGCATCCTAGGACCGGTTTTGGGGTTTCACCCCTCATCAGCCAGGATAGCTTGACTCCAGTGGCATGGAGAGCACGGGACCCACGTCTGGGCTTACCCGTCCCACTCGGTGTGACAAATGCAAAAACAACAATTGATGGACAGAATGCAGAACAATGTCATACATTCACCCCAGTACAGAGATCTGGGCCTAAATCCATCGTTTTTGGCTCACCATGCCATTCCAGTTTGAACCCAGCCAAATGCAAATCAGTCTTGACCCTGTGCCCAATGGGAACAGTCCAGCCCGAACTGCCAGGCCAGGTCCTCCCTGGACTGGAAACAAGCATCCTAGGACCGGTTTCGGGGTTTCACCCCTCATCAGCCAGGATAGCTTGACTCCAGTGGCATGGAGAGCATGGGACCCACGTCTGGGCATACCCGTCCCACTCGGGGTGAGAAATGCAAAAACAACAATTGATGGACAGAATGCAGAACGATGTCATACAATCACCCCAGTACAGAGATCTGGTCCTAAATACATCGTTTTTTTGCTCACCATGCCATTCCAGTTTGAACCCAGCCATATGCAAATCAGTCTTGACCCTGTGCCCAATGGGAACAGTCCAGCCCGAACAGCCAGGCCAGGTCCTCCCTGGACTGCAAACAAGCATCCTAGGACCGGTTTCAGGGTTTCACCCCTCATCAGCCAGGATAGCTTGACTCCAGTGGCATGGAGAGCACGGTACCTACATCTGGGCATACCCGTCCCACTCGGGGTGACAAATGCAAAAACAACAATTGATGGACAGAATGCAGAACAATGTCATACATTCACCCCAGTACAGAGATCTGGGCCTAAGTCCATCGATTTTTGCTCACCATGCCATTCCAGTTTGAACCCAGCCATATGCAAATCAGTCTTGACCCTGTGCCCAATGGGAACAGTCCAGCCCGAACTGCCAGGCCAGGTCCTCCCTGGACTAGAAACAAGCATCCTAGGACCGGTTTCGGGGTTTCACCCCTCAACAGCCAGGATAGCTTGACTCCAGTGGCATGGAGAGCACGGGACCCATGTCTGGGCATACCCATCCCACTCGGGGTGACAAATGCAAAAACAACAATTGATGGACAGAATGCAGAACAATGTCATACATTCACCCCAGTACATGAGATCTGGGCCTAAATCCATTGTTTTTTTGCTCACAATGCCATTCCAGTTTGAACCCAGCCATATGCAAATCAGTCTTGACCCTGTGCCCAATGGGAACAGTCCAGCCTGAACTGCCAGGCCAGGTCCTCCCTGGACTGGAAACAAGCATCCTAGGACCGGTTTCAGGGTTTCACCCCTCATCAGCCAGGATAGCTTGACTCCAGTGGCATGGAGAGCACGGGACCCACGTCTGGGCATACCCGTCCCACTCGGGGTGACAAATGCAAAAACAACAGTTGATGGACAGAATGCAGAACAATGTCATACATTCACCCCAGTACAGAGATCTGGGCCTAAATCCATCGTTTTTTTGCTCACCATGCCATTCCAGTTTGAACCCAGCCATATGCAAATCAGTCTTGACCCTGTGCCCAATGGGAACAGTCCAGTCCGAACTACCAGGCCAGGTCCTCCCTGGACTGGAAACAAGCATCCTAGGACCGGTTTCGGGTTTTCACCCCTCATCAGCCAGGATAGCTTGACTCCAGTGACATGGAGAGCACGGGACCCACATCTGGGCATACCCGTCCCACTCGGGGTGACAAATGCCAAAACAACAATTGATGGACAGAATGCAGAACAATGTCATACATTCACCCCAGTACAGAGATCTGGGCCTAAATCCATTGTTTTTTTGCTCACCATGCCATTCCAGTTTGAACCCAGCCATATGCAAATCAGTCTTGATCCTTTGCCCAATGGGAACAGTCCAGCCCGAACTGCCTGGCCAGGTCCTCCCTGGACTGGAAACAAGCATCCTAGGACCGGTTTCAGGGTTTCACCCATCATCAGCCAGGATAGCTTGACTCCAGTGGCATGGAGAGCACGGGACCCAAGTCTGGGCATACCCGTCCCACTCGGGGTGACAAATGCAAAAACAACAATTGATGGACAGAATGCAGAACAATGTCATACATTCACCCCAGTACAGGGATCTGGGCCTAAATCCATCGTTTTTTGCTCACCATGCCATTGCAGTTTGAACCCAGCCATATGCAAATCAGTCTTGACCCATGTGCCCAATGGGAACAGTCCAGCCTGAACTGCCAGACCAGGTCCTCCCTGGACTGGAAACAAGCATCCTAGGACCGGTTTCGGGGTTTCACCCTCATCAGCCAGGATAGCTTGACTCCAGTGGCATGGAGAGCACAGGACCCACGTCTGGGCATACCCGTCCCACTCAGGGTGACAAATGCAAAAACAACAATTGATGGACAGAATGCAGAACAATGTCATACATTCACCCCAGTACAGAGATCTGGGCCTAAATCCATCGATTTTTTGCTCACCATGCCATTCCAGTTTGAACCCAGCCATATGCAAATCAGTCTTGACCCTGTGCCCAATGGGAACAGTCCAGCCTGAACTGCCAGGCCAGGTCCTCCCTGGACTGGAAACAAGCATCCTAGGACCGGTTTCGGGGTTTCACGCCTCATCAGCCAGGATAGCTTGACTCCAGTGTGCATGGAGAGCACGGGACCCACGTCTGGGCATACCCGTCCCACTCAGGGTGACAAATGCAAAAACAACAATTGATGGACAGAATGTAGAACAATGTCATACATTCACCCCAGTACAGAGATCTGGGCCTAAATCCATCGGTTTTTTGCTCACCATGCCATTCCAGTTTGAACCCAGCCATATGCAAATCCGTCTTGACCCTTTGCCCAATGGGAACAGTCCAGCCCGAACTGCCAGGCCAGGTCCTCCCTGGACTGGAAACAAGCATCCTAGGACCAGTTTCGGGGATTCATCCCTCATCAGCCAGGATAGCTTGACTCCAGTGGCATGGAGAGCACGGGACCCACGTCTGGGCATACCCGTCCCACTCGGGGTGACAAATGCAAAAACAACAATTGATGGAAAGAATGCAGAACAATGTCATACATTCACCCCAGTACAGAGATTTTTGCCTAAATACATCGTTTTTTTGCTCACCATGCCATTCCAGATTGAACCCAGCCATATGCAAATCAGTCTTGACCCTGTGCCCAATTGGAACAGTCCAGCCCGAGCTGCCAGGCCAGGGCCTCCCTGGACTGGAAACAAGCATCCTAGGACCGGTTTCAGGGTTGCACCCCTCATCAGCCAGGATAGCTTGACTCCAGCGGCATGGAGAGCCTGGGACCCAAGTCTGAGCATACCTGTCCCACTCGGGGTGACAGATGCAGAAACAACAATTGATGGACAGAATGCAGAACAATGTCATTCATTCACCCCAGTACAGAGATCTGGGCCTAAATCCATCGTTTTTTTGCTCACCATGCTATTCCAGTTTGAACCCAGCCATATGCAAATCAGTCTTGACCCTTTGCCCAATGGGGACAGTCCAGCCCGAATTGCCAGGCCAGGTCCTCCCTGGACTGGAAACAAGCATCCTAGGACCAGTTTCGGGGTTTCACCCCTCATCAGCTAGGATAGCTTGACTCCAGTGGCATGGAGAGCACGGGACACACGTCTGGGCATACCCGTCCCACTTGGGGTGACAAATGCAAAAACAACATTTGATCGACAGAATGCAGAACAATATCATACATTCACCCCATTACAGAGATCTGGGTCTAAATCCATCGTTTATTTGCTCACCATGCCATTCCAGTTTGAACCCAACCATATGCAAATAAGTCTTGACCCTGTCCCCATTGGGAACAGTCCAGTCCGAACTGTCAGGCCAGATCCTCCCTGGACTGGAAACAAGTATCCTAGGACCGGTTTCGGGGTTTCACCCCTCATCAGCCAGGATAGCTTCACTCCAGTGGCATGGAGAGCACGGGACCCATACCCGTCCCACTCGGTGTGACTAATGCAAAAACAACAATTGATGGACAGAATGCAGAACAATGTCATACATTCACCCCAATACAGAGATCTGGGCCTAAATCCATCATCCTTTTTGCTCACCATGCCATTCCAGTTTGAACCCAGCCATATGCAAATCAGTCTTGACCCTGTGCCCAATAGGAACAGTCCAGCCCGAACTGCCAGGCCAGGTCCTCCATGGACTGGAAACAAGCATCAGAGGACCGGTTTCGGGGTTTCACCCCTCATCAGCCAGGATAGCTTGACTCCAGTGGCACGGAGAGCACGGGACCCACGTCTGGGCATACACGTCCCACTCGGGTGACAAATGCAAAAACAACAATTGATGGACAGACTGCAGAACAATGTCATACATTCACCCCAGTACAGAGATCTGGACCTAAATCCATCGTTTTTTTGCTCGCCATGCGATTCCAGTTTGAACCCAGACATATGCAAATCCGTCTTGACCCTGTGCCCAATGGGAACAGTCCAGCCCGAACTGCCAGGCCAGGTCCTCCCTGGACTGGAAACAAGCATCCTAGGACCGGTTTCGGGGATTCATCCCTCATCAGCCAGGATAGCTTGACTCCAGTGGCAGGGAGAGCACGGGACCCACGTCTGGGCATACCCGTCCCACTCGGGGTGACAAATGCAAAAACAACAATTGATGGAAAGAATGCAGAACAATGTCATGCATTCACCCCAGTACAGAGATTTTGGCCTAAATACATCGTTTTTTTGCTCACCATGTCATTCCAGATTGAACCCAGCCATATGCAAATCAGTCTTGACCCTGTGCCCAATGGGAACAGAACAGGACGAACAGCCATGATAGGTCCTCCCTGGATGGGAAACAAGCATCCTAGGACCGGTTTCGGGGTTTTACCCCTCAACAGCCAGGATAGCTTGACTCCAGTGTTATGGAGAGCATGGTACCCATGTCTGGGCATACCCATCCCACTTAGGGTGATAAATGCAAAAACAACAATTGATAGACATAATGCAGAACAATGTCATACATTCACCCCAGTACAGAGATCTGGGCCTAAATCCATCGTTTTTTTGCTCACCATGCCATTCCAGTTTGAACCCAGCCATATGCAAATCAGTCTTGACCCTTTGCCCAATTGGAATAGTCCAGCCCGAGCTGCCAGGCCAGGGCCTCAGTGGACTGGAAACAAGCATCCTAGGACCGGTTTCAGGGTTGCACCCCTCATCAGCCAGGATAGCTTGACTCCAGCGGCATGGAGAGCCTGGGACCCAAGTCTGAGCATACCTGTCCCACTCGGGGTGACAGATGCAAAAACAACAATTGATGGACAGAATGCAGGACAATGTCATACATTCACCCCAGTACAGAGATCTGGACCTAAATCCATCGTTTTTTTGCTCACCATGCCATTCCAGTTTGAACCCAGCCATATGCAGATCAGTCTTGACCCTTTGCCCAATGGGGAGAGTCCAGCCCGAATTGCCAGGCCAGGTCCTCCCTGGACTGGAAACAAGCATTCTAGGACCAGTTTCGGGGTTTCACCCCTCATCAGCCAGGATAGCTTGACTCCAGTGGCATGGAGAGCACGGGACCAACGTCTGGGCATACCCGTCCCACTCGGGGTGACAAATTCGAAAACAACAATTGATGGACAGAATGCAGAACAATGTCATACATTCACCCCAATACAGAGATCTGGGCCTAAATCCATCATCCTTTTTGCTCAATATGCCATTCCAGTTTGAACCCAGCCTTATGCAAATCAGTCTTGACCCTGTGCCCAATAGGAACAGTCCAGCCCGAACTGCCAGGCCAGGTCCTCCCTGGACTGGAAACAAGCATACTAGGACCGGTTTCGGGGTTTCACCCCTCATCAGCCAGGATAACTTGACTCCAGTGGCATGGAGAGCACAAGACCCACATCTGGGCATACCTGTCCCACTCGGGGTGACAAATGCAAAAACAACAATTGATGGACAGAATGCAGAGCAATGTCATACATTCACCCCAGTACAGAGATCTGGGCCTAAATCCATCGTTTTTTTGCTCACCATGCCATTCCAGTTTGAACCCATCCATATGCAAATCAGTCTTGACCCTGTGCCCAATGGGAACAGTCCAGCCCGAACTGCCAGGCCAGGTCCTCCCTTGACTGGAAACATGCATCCTAGGACCGTTTTCGGGTTCCACCCCTCATCAGCCAGGATAGCTTGACTCCAGTGGCATGGAGAGCACGGGATCCACGTCTGGGCACACTCGTCCCACTCAGGGTGACAAATTCAAAAACAACAATTGATGGACAGAATGCAGAACAATGTCATGCATTCACTCCAGTACAGAGATCTGGGCCTAAATCCATTGTTTTTTTGCTCACCATGCCATTCCAGTTTGAACCCAGCAATATGCAAATCAGTCTTGACCCTGTGCCCAATGGCAACAGTCCAGCCCGAGCTGCCAGGCCAGGGCCTCCCTGGACTGGAAACAAGCATCCTAGGACCGGTTTCAGGGTTGCACCCCTCATCAGCCAGGATAGCTCGACTCCAGCGGCATGGAGAGCCCGGGACCCAAGTCTGAGCATACCCGTCCACTCGGGGTGACAAATGTAAAAACAACAATTGATGGACAGAATGCAGAACAATGTCATACATTCACACCAGTACAGAGATCTGGGCCTAAATCCATCGTTTTTTTGCTCACCATGCCATTCCAGTTTGAACCCAGCCATATGCAAATGAGTCTTGACCCTGTGCCCAATGGGAACAGTCCAGCCCGAACTCCCAGGCCAGGTCCTCCCTGAACTGGAAAGAAGCATCCTAGGACCGGTTCCGGGGTTTCACCCCTCATCAGCCAGGATAGCTTGACTCCAGTGGCATGGAGAGCACGGGACCCAGGTCTGGTAATATCCGTCCCACTCGAGGTGACAAATGCAAAAACAACAATTGATGGACAGAATGCAAAACAATGTAATACATTCACCCCAGTACAGGGATCTGGGCCTAAATCCATAGTTTTGTTTGAACAAAAAGCCATTCCAGTTTGAACCAAACCATATGTAAATCAGTCTTGACCCTGTGCCCAATGGGAACAGTCCAGCCTGAACTGCCTGGCCAGGTCCTGACTGGAAACAAGCATCCTAGGACCGGTTTCGGGGTTTCACCCCTCATCAGCCAGGATAGCTTGACTCCAGTGGCATGGAGAGCACTGGACCCACGTCTGGGCTTACCCGTCCCACTCGGGGTGACAAATGCAAAAACAACAATTGATGGACAGAATGCAGAACAATGTCATACAATCACCCCAGTACAGAGATCTGGGCCTAAATACATCGTTTTTTGGCTCACCATGCCATTCCAGTTTGAACCCAGCCATATGCAAATCAGTCTTGACCCTGTGCCCAATGGGAACAGTCCAGCACGAACTGCCAGGCCAGGTCCTCCCTGGACTGGAAACAAGCAACCTAGGACTGGTTTTGGGGTTTCACCCCTCATCAGCCAGGATAGCTTGACTCCAATGGCATGGAGACCAGGGGACCCACGTCTGGGCATACCCGTCTCACTCGGGGTGACAAATGCAAAAACAACAAGTGATGGACAGAATGCAGAACAATGTCATACATTCACCCCAGTACAGAGATCAGGGCCTAAATCCATTGTTCTGTTGCTCACCATGCCATTCCAGTTTGAACCCAGCCATATGCAAATCAGTCTTGACCCTGTGCCCAATGGGAACAGTCCAGCCCGAACAGCCAGGCCAGGTCCTTCCTGGACTGGAAACAAGCATCCTAGGACAGGTGTCAGGGTTTCACCCCTCATCAGCCAGGATAGCTTGACTCCAGTGGCATGGAGAGCACGGTACCTACATCTGGGCATACCCGTCCCACTCGGGGTGACAAATGCAAAAACAACAATTGATGGACAGAATGCAGAACAATGTCATACAATCACCCCAGTACAGAGATCTGGGCCTAAATACATCGTTTTTTTGCTCACCATGCCATTCCAGTTTGAACCCAGCCATATGCAAATCAGTCTTGACCCTGTGCCCAATGGGAACAGTCCAGCACGAACTGCCAGGCCAGGTCCTCCCTGGACTGGAAACAAGCAACCTAGGACTGGTTTTGGGGTTTCACCCCTCATCAGCCAGGATAGCTTGACTCCAGTGGCAAGGAGACCAGGGGACCCACGTCTGGGCATACCCGTCCCACTCGGGGTGACAAATGCAAAAACAACAAGTGATGGACAGAATGCAGAACAATGTCATACATTCACCCCAGTACAGAGATCAGGGCCTAAATCCATCGTTCTGTTGCTCACCATGCCATTCCAGTTTGAACCCAGCCATATGCAAATCAGTCTTGACCCTGTGCCCAATGGGAACAGTCCAGCCCGAACAGCCAGGCCAGGTCCTCCCTGGACTGGAAACAAGCATCCTAGGACAGGTTTCAGGGTTTCACCCCTCATCAGCCAGGATAGCTTGACTCCAGTGGCATGGAGAGCACGGTACCTACATCTTGGCATACCCGTCCCACTCGGGGTGACAAATACAAAAACAACAATTGATGGACAGAATGAAGAACAATGTCATACATTCACCGCAGTACGGAGATCTGGGCCTAAGTCCATCGATTTTTTGCTCACCATGCCATTCCAGTTTGAACCCAGCCATATGCAAATCAGTCTTGACCCTGTGCCCAATGGAAACAGTCCAGCCCGAACTGCCAGGCCAGGTCCTCCCTGGACTAGAAACAAGCATCCTAGGACCGGTTTCGGGGTTTCACGCCTCACCAGCCAGGATAGCTTGACTCCAGTGTGATGGAGAGCACGGGACCCATGTCTTGGCATACCCATCCCACTCAGGGTGACAAATGCAAAAACAACAATTGATAGACAGAATGTAGAACAATGTCACACATTCACCCCAGTACAGAGATCTGGGCCTAAAGCCATCGTTTTGTTTGCTCACCATGCCATTGCAGTTTGAACCCAGCCATATGCAAATCCGTCTTGACCCTTTGCGCAATGGGGACAGTTCAGCCCGAATTGCCAGGCCAGGTCCTCCCTGGACTGGAAACAAGAATCCTAGGACCGGTTTTGGGGTTTCACCCCTCATCAGCCAGGATAGCTTGACTCCAGTGGCATGGAGAGCACTGGACCCACGTCTGGGCATATCCGTCCCACTCGGGTGACAAATGCAAAAACAACAATTGATGGACAGAATGCAGAACAATGTCATACATTCACCCCAGTACAGAGATGTGGGTCTAAATCTATCGTTTATTTGCTCGTCATGCCATTCCAGTTTGAACACAGCCATATGCAAGTAAGTCTTGACCCTGTGCCCAATGGGAACAGTCCAGCCCGATCTGCCAGGCCAGGTCCTCCCTGGACTGGAAACAAGCATCCTAGGACCGGTTTCAGGGTTTCACCCCTCATCAGCCAGGATAGCTTGACTCCAGTGGCATGGAGAGCACGGGACCCACGTCTGGGCATACCCGTCCCACTCGGGGTGACAAATGCAAAAACAACAATTGATGGACAGAATGCAGAACAATGTCATACATTCACCCCAGTACAGGGATCTGGGCCTAAATCCATCATTTTTTTGCTCAAAATGCCATTCCAGTTTGAACCCAGCCATATGTAAATCAGTCTTGACCCTGTGCCCAATGGGAACAGTCCAGTCCTAACTGCCAGGCCAGGTCCTCCCTGGACTGGAAACAAGCTTCCTAGGACCGGTTTCGGGGTTTCACCCCTCATCAGCCAGGATAGCTTGACTCCAGTGGCATGGAGAGCACGGGACCCACGTCTGGGCATACCCGTCCCACTCGGGGTGACAAATGCAAAAACAACAATTGATGGAAAGAATGCAGAACAATGTCATACATTCACCCCAGTACAGAGATTTTGGCCTAAATACATCGTTTTTTGCTCACCATGCCATTCCAGATTGAACCCAGCCATATGCAAATCAGTCTTGACCCTGTGCCCAATGGGAACAGTCCAGCCCGAGCTGCCAGGCCAGGGCCTCCCTGGACTGGAAACAAGCATCCTAGGACCGGTTTCAGGGTTGCACCCCTCATCAGCCAGGATAGCTTGACTCCAGTGGCATGGAGAGCACTGGGACCCAAGTCTGAGCATACCTGTCCCACTCGGGGTGACAGATGCAGAAACAACAATTGATGGACAGAATGCAGAACAATGTCATTCATTCACCCCAGTACAGAGATCTGGGCCTAAATCCATCGTTTTTTTGCTCACCATGCTATTCCAGTTTGAACCCAGCCATATGCAAATCAGTCTTGACCCTGTGCCCAATGGGGACAGTCCAGCCCGAACTGCCAGGCCAGGTCCTCCCTGGACTGGAAACAAGCATCCTAGGACCAGTTTCGGGGTTTCACCCCTCATCAGCCAGGATAGCTTGACTCCAGTGGCATGGAGAGCACGGGACACACGTCTGGGCATACCCGTCCCACTTGGGGTGACAAATGCAAAAACAACATTTGATCGACAGAATGCAGAACAATGTCATACATTCACCCCATTACAGAGATCTGGGTCTAAATCCATCGTTTATTTGCTCACCATGCCATTCCAGTTTGAACCCAACCATATGCAAATAAGTCTTGACCCTGTCCCCATTGGGAACAGTCCAGTCCGAACTGTCAGGCCAGATCCTCCCTGGACTGGAAACAAGTATCCTAGGACCGGTTTCGGGGTTTCACCCCTCATCAGCCAGGATAGCTTCACTCCAGTGGCATGGAGAGCACGGGACCCAGTCTGGCATACCCGTCCCACTCGGTGTGACTAATGCAAAAACAACAATTGATGGACAGAATGCAGAACAATGTCATACATTCACCCCAATACAGAGATCTGGGCCTAAATCCATCATCCTTTTTGCTCACCATGCCATTCCAGTTTGAACCCAGCCATATGCAAATCAGTCTTGACCCTGTGCCCAATAGGAACAGTCCAGCCCGAACTGCCAGGCCAGGTCCTCCATGGACTGGAAACAAGCATCAGAGGACCGGTTTCGGGGTTTCACCCCTCATCAGCCAGGATAGCTTGACTCCAGTGGCACGGAGAGCACGGGACCCACGTCTGGGCATACACGTCCCACTCGGGTGACAAATGCAAAAACAACAATTGATGGACAGACTGCAGAACAATGTCATACATTCACCCCAGTACAGAGATCTGGACCTAAATCCATCGTTTTTTGCTCGCCATGCGATTCCAGTTTGAACCCAGACATATGCAAATCCGTCTTGACCCTGTGCCCAATGGGAACAGTCCAGCCCGAACTGCCAGGCCAGGTCCTCCCTGGACTGGAAACAAGCATCCTAGGACCGGTTTCGGGGATTCATCCCTCATCAGCCAGGATAGCTTGACTCCAGTGGCATGGAGAGCACGGGACCCACGTCTGGGCATACCCGTCCCACTCGGGGTGACAAATGCAAAAACAACAATTGATGGAAAGAATGCAGAACAATGTCATGCATTCACCCCAGTACAGAGATTTTGGCCTAAATACATCGTTTTTTTGCTCACCATGTCATTCCAGATTGAACCCAGCCATATGCAAATCAGTCTTGACCCTGTGCCCAATGGGAACAGAACAGGACGAACAGCCATGATAGGTCCTCCCTGGACTGGGAAACAAGCATCCTAGGACCGGTTTCGGGGTTTCACCCCTCAACAGCCAGGATAGCTTGACTCCAGTGTTATGGAGAGCATGGTACCCATGTCTGGGCATACCCATCCCACTTAGGGTGATAAATGCAAAAACAACAATTGATAGACATAATGCAGAACAATGTCATACATTCACCCCAGTACAGAGATCTGGGCCTAAATCCATCGTTTTTTTGCTCACCATGCCATTCCAGTTTGAACCCAGCCATATGCAAATCAGTCTTGACCCTTTGCCCAATTGGAATAGTCCAGCCCGAGCTGCCAGGCCAGGGCCTCAGTGGACTGGAAACAAGCATCCTAGGACCGGTTTCAGGGTTGCACCCCTCATCAGCCAGGATAGCTTGACTCCAGCGGCATGGAGAGCCTGGGACCCAAGTCTGAGCATACCTGTCCCACTCGGGGTGACAGATGCAAAAACAACAATTGATGGACAGAATGCAGGACAATGTCATACATTCACCCCAGTACAGAGATCTGGGCCTAAATCCATCGTTTTTTTGCTCACCATGCCATTCCAGTTTGAACCCAGCCATATGCAAATCAGTCTTGACCCTTTGCCCAATGGGGAGAGTCCAGCCCGAATTGCCAGGCCAGGTCCTCCCTGGACTGGAAACAAGCATTCTAGGACCAGTTTCGGGGTTTCACCCCTCATCAGCCAGGATAGCTTGACTCCAGTGGCATGGAGAGCACGGGACCAACGTCTGGGCATACCCGTCCCACTCGGGGTGACAAATTCAAAAACAACAATTGATGGACAGAATGCAGAACAATGTCATACATTCACCCCAATACAGAGATCTGGGCCTAAATCCATCATCCTTTTTGCTCAATATGCCATTCCAGTTTGAACCCAGCCTTATGCAAATCAGTCTTGACCCTGTGCCCAATAGGAACAGTCCAGCCCGAACTGCCAGGCCAGGTCCTCCCTGGACTGGAAACAAGCATACTAGGACCGGTTTCGGGGTTTCACCCCTCATCAGCCAGGATAACTTGACTCCAGTGGCATGGAGAGCACAAGACCCACATCTGGGCATACCTGTCCCACTCGGGGTGACAAATGCAAAAACAACAAGTGATGGACAGAATGCAGAACAATGTCATACATTCACCCCAGTACAGAGATCTGGGCCTAAATCCATCGTTTTTTTGCTCACCATGCCATTCCAGTTTGAACCCATCCATATGCAAATCAGTCTTGACCCTGTGCCCAATGGGAACAGTCCAGCCCGAACTGCCAGGCCAGGTCCTCCCTTGACTGGAAACATGCATCCTAGGACCGTTTCGGGTTCCACCCTCATCAGCCAGGATAGCTTGACTCCAGTGGCATGGAGAGCACGGGATCCACGTCTGGGCACACTCGTCCCACTCAGGGTGACAAATTCAAAAACAACAATTGATGGACAGAATGCAGAACAATGTCATGCATTCACTCCAGTACAGAGATCTGGGCCTAAATCCATTGTTTTTTGCTCACCATGCCATTCCAGTTTGAACCCAGCAATATGCAAATCAGTCTTGACCCTGTGCCCAATGGCAACAGTCCAGCCCGAGCTGCCAGGCCAGGGCCTCCCTGGACTGGAAACAAGCATCCTAGGACCGGTTTCAGGGTTGCACCCCTCATCAGCCAGGATAGCTCGACTCCAGCGGCATGGAGAGCCCGGGACCCAAGTCTGAGCATACCCGTCCACTCGGGGTGACAAATGTAAAAACAACAATTGATGGACAGAATGCAGAACAATGTCATACATTCACACCAGTACAGAGATCTGGGCCTAAATCCATCGTTTTTTGCTCACCATGCCATTCCAGTTTGAACCCAGCCATATGCAAATGAGTCTTGACCCTGTGCCCAATGGGAACAGTCCAGCCCGAACTCCCAGGCCAGGTCCTCCCTGAACTGGAAAGAAGCATCCTAGGACCGGTTCCGGGGTTTCACCCCTCATCAGCCAGGATAGCTTGACTCCAGTGGCATGGAGAGCACGGGACCCAGGTCTGGTAATATCCGTCCCACTCGAGGTGACAAATGCAAAAACAACAATTGATGGACAGAATGCAAAACAATGTAATACATTCACCCCAGTACAGGGATCTGGGCCTAAATCCATTGTTTTGTTTGCTCAAAATGCCATTCCAGTTTGAACCAAACCATATGTAAATCAGTCTTGACCCTGTGCCCAATGGGAACAGTCCAGCCTGAACTGCCTGGCCAGGTCCTGACTGGAAACAAGCATCCTAGGACCGGTTTCGGGGTTTCACCCCTCATCAGCCAGGATAGCTTGACTCCAGTGGCATGGAGAGCACTGGACCCACGTCTGGGCTTACCCGTCCCACTCGGGGTGACAAATGCAAAAACAACAGTTGATGGACAGAATGCAGAACAATGTCATACAATCACCCCAGTACAGAGATCTGGGCCTAAATACATCGTTTTTTGGCTCACCATGCCATTCCAGTTTGAACCCAGCCATATGCAAATCAGTCTTGACCCTGTGCCCAATGGGAACAGTCCAGCACGAACTGCCAGGCCAGGTCCTCCCTGGACTGGAAACAAGCAACCTAGGACTGGTTTTGGGGTTTCACCCCTCATCAGCCAGGATAGCTTGACTCCAATGGCATGGAGACCAGGGGACCCACGTCTGGGCATACCCGTCTCACTCGGGGTGACAAATGCAAAAACAACAAGTGATGGACAGAATGCAGAACAATGTCATACATTCACCCCAGTACAGAGATCAGGGCCTAAATCCATTGTTCTGTTGCTCACCATGCCATTCCAGTTTGAACCCAGCCATATGCAAATCAGTCTTGACCCTGTGCCCAATGGGAACAGTCCAGCCCGAACAGCCAGGCCAGGTCCTCCCTGGACTGGAAACAAGCATCCTAGGACAGGTTTCAGGGTTTCACCCCTCATCAGCCAGGATAGCTTGACTCCAGTGGCATGGAGAGCACGGTACCTACATCTGGGCATACCCGTCCCACTCGGGGTGACAAATGCAAAAACAACAATTGATGGACAGAATGCAGAACAATGTCATACAATCACCCCAGTACAGAGATCTGGGCCTAAATAGATTGTTTTTTTGCTCACCATGCCATTCCAGTTTGAACCCAGCCATATGCAAATCAGTCTTGACCCTGTGCCCAATGGGAACAGTCCAGCACGAACTGCCAGGCCAGGTCCTCCCTGGACTGGAAACAAGCATCCTAGGACTGGTTTTGGGGTTTCACCCCTCATCAGCCAGGATAGCTTGACTCCAGAAGCATGGAGACCAGGGGACCCACGTCTGGGCATACCCATCCCACACGGGGTGACAAATGCAAAAACAACAACTGATGGACAGAATGCAGAACAATGTCATACATTCACCCCAGTACAGAGATTAGGCCCTAAATCCATCGTTCTGTTGCTCACCATTCCATTCCAGTTTGAACCCAGCCATATGCAAATCGGTCTTGACCCTGTGCCCAATGGGAACAGTCCAGCCCGAACAGCCAGGCCAGGTCCTCCCTGGACTGGAAACAAGCATCCTAGGACAGGTTTCAGGGTTTCGCCCCTCATCAGCCAGGATAGCTTGACTCCAGTGCATGGAGAGCACGGTACCTACATCTGGGCATACCCGTCCCATTCGGGGTGACAAATGCAAAAACAACAATTGATGGACAGAATGAAGAACAATGTCATACATTCACCGCAGTACGGAGATCTGGGCCTAAGTCCATCGATTTTTTGCTCACCATGCCATTCCAGTTTGAACCCAGCCATATGCAAATCAGTCTTGACCCTGTGCCCAATGGAAACAGTCCAGCCCGAACTGCGAGGCCAGGTCCTCCCTGGACTAGAAACAAGCATCCTAGGACCGGTTTCGGGGTTTCACGCCTCACCAGCCAGGATAGCTTGACTCCAGTGTGATGGAGAGCACGGGACCCATGTCTTGGCATACCCATCCCACTCAGGGTGACAAATGCAAAAACAACAATTGATAGACAGAATGTAGAACAATGTCACACATTCACCCCAGTACAGAGATCTGGGCCTAAAGCCATCGTTTTGTTTGCTCACCATGCCATTGCAGTTTGAACCCAGCCATATGCAAATCCGTCTTGACCCTTTGCCCAATGGGGACAGTTCAGCCCGAATTGCCAGGCCAGGTCCTCCCTGGACTGGAAACAAGCATCCTAGGACCGGTTTCGGGGTTTCACCCCTCATCAGCCAGGATAGCTTGACTCCAGTGGCATGGAGAGCACTGAACCCACGTCTGGGCATATCCGTCCCACTCGGGTGACAAATGCAAAAACAACAATTGATGGACAGAATGCAGAACAATGTCATACATTCACCCCAGTACAGAGATGTGGGTCTAAATCCATCGTTTATTTGCTCACCATGCCATTCCAGTTTAAACCCAGCCATAAGCAAATAAGTCTTGACCCTGTGCCCAATGGGAACAGTCCAGCCCGATCTGCCAGGCCATGTCCTCCCTGGACTGGAAAAGAGCATCCTAGGACCGGTTTCAGGGTTTCACCCCTCATCAGCCAGGATAGCTTGACTCCAGTGGCATGGAGAGCACTGGACCCACGTCTGGGCATACCCGTCCCACTCGGGGTGACAAATGCAAAAACAACAATTGATGGACAGAAAGCAAAACAATGTTATACATTCACCCCAGTACAGGGATCTGGGCCTAAATCCATTGTTTTTTTGCTCAAAATGCCATTCCAG